>WBZZ01004971.1:165000-185000 GCA_019918135.1 Paulinella micropora
TTGAAAGAAAAAAAAGTACTACTGTAAGCCCGGGACTTGAAGTTCGCAAAGCCGCCTGGCTCACGGAGTGTCACACTTTGAAAAATCATCACATTAACGGAGTTATTACTGGGTACATTCAAGTGTCAAACTCAGCCATAGAATTTGTGTTAAGGGGCAGATTTCAGATTAGCGGCCAGATTTCAGATTAGTGGTCAGAATTCAAATTAGTTCAATTTAACGGCTATATCAGTCCGCAAAATCTGCATAATTTTTGCGAAATATTACCGTTAAATTGAACTAATGTATTAATAAATTCTAACCACTAATCTAAAATCCTACCGCTAATCTGAAATCTGATCCTTAACTCAAATTCGCTGGCTGAGTTTGACACTTGAAATTGTACACAGTAATATTTACGCAAGCACTATTTAATAGAATAACTTAAGAATTTTCAATTTTAGTAACTTGAACTTGCCTTCAGTACATTTTATTAATACATCAACAACACTTCATCGCGATCATCAATTTTTTTTTTTACTGCCACCGACTCAGTAAATCCGAGTCATTCACGATTATAAGCCAGTTTGATCGTGATAGTGGAAGTTTATTAAAAGTTTATACACTTTGGGAAGTAGTGACAGCGATTGATTCACTGTTCAACTACTACTATTAATAACTATTAATAACAACTGACGACTGCAAAGGAATGACTCGGATCATGATTTGATCAGCGAACCACTATATAGTGGCTGACTTGTAGTTGACAAACAGAGTCCAACTTCACCTTAGTTGAAGTCGCAGTTCAGTCCGGTTGAAAGAGCTGGTGGGAACTTGAAGCAGCGAAAGATATGAAAGCCTACGGCTCATTAAGTTACAGAACTTGAACTTGAAAGCCTCGGATGTTGAGGATGAGGAATGGCAAACCGTGGCATATGACAGGCATGAAAGAGCCGAAGCCTAGCCTCGGAAAGTAACACTACAGTTAGGAAACTATCCTTGATAAATAAATGTAGAAAGGGACTAATAATGATACAAATAATCGGACATTCCCAAAAACAGGAAGCAAATCTTAGGTTTGTTCCGTGGTTTGAAAAAAGAAGAAGAAGAAGGCATAAGAAGCTAGAAGGCCTAGGGCGGCACTTCGTTGAAATTTGGTTAGGTCCTCAATCATCATGGAATAAGTGTGGATGCGCAGGCGGGGCCGCACAGCCTTGTCCAAGAGCTTCGTGCTGGTAACCATCATTCATGGGCGTTGCTACACTGGCATGCGGCATCTGCTCCCTGTAGTGTGACTTGTGGCGACCGACATTGATGACGGGGTCGGGTTCGACGTCGTCGTCCTTGCCTGGTAGCTCTGCGCACGCATAGGGCTTGTGCGGTGGCTGAATGACGTGCGAGAAAGTGCCGATGGTAAACTCTTGGGAGCCGTCGCTGGTCTTGTGCGGTGGCTGAATGACGTGCGAGAAAGTGCCGATGGTAAACTCTTGGGAGCCGTCGCTGGTTGGGGAACGCAGGGATTCTTTGACATGCGCGTTGGGCCCCGACTCGCTCTTGTATGAGCGACGGCGCTTGCCTGGAGTGCCCACGACAGGCCCGTCCACTTCCTGGTGGTCATCGTGTCCCGAAATAATGAAGGAGGCTCGCTGGCGGACAGGCGGGGTTTGCGAGTCGGTATGGAAGATGTGCATGTTTTCTCTTCGCCATCCTCAAGTCATTTACGTTGTTCGTGTTGTTGGGTGTGGCAGGAATCCGGATCCTTTGTGGAAGTTGTCCAAACCAGCAAAACATATCCTTTTGTGATTTATCCTATTGGAAACACTTATTATAACACGCGTGCGAGTTGCAGCACACGGGCGAGTCAAGGGACACTGGGCGGTGCTGGTACCACATCGAATTCGTAGCGTACTGCAAACATAGTTGTCGGTTGCAGAGGTTTTCTATCCCAGAAGTGTTGCTTGTTTATTTTTGGCTTTTGTGTTTTTTGTTGTGCAAACGAAGGATTCGCAAAAAGGGTTGCTTTCCAAACATGTGTTCTCGAGTCGTCCATGGTTTTTTCTGGGGCTGTTTGTGACAAAACGAAAGGCCGGCACATGTCAAAGTGCCAAATGAACTCAGCGTCGATTACACACGGTAGGTGCCACCTGACTAAAAAACGGGACACCCGTTATTTTTTACCGCCTCCTGATTTTTCACAAGTCAGCTCACTGATGTTCTGTTCGTGTTAGTTGCAAACACTAATGCCGCAGCGTACGAACAAAGAGTGAGAAGGCCTTGAAGAGTATTCATGTGAAAGAAAACAGCGTTGGGCTATAGAGGTTTAAGGGGCCCCATAAGGGTGTTTTTCCGCGTTGTAAAGTCGAGCACACGTGCGCACAATAGGGCTGGAGATACAGTGCCGTCATATACTGTACATGCAAGCACAGAAACATAAAGCAAACATCAAAATCCAGAAGATATGGACAGCCTCCAAAGATCTCTGGTAGCTATCATAAGCATCGATATGCCACATTGGTGCATCCAAGTTTTCCCATTTTCTATTCAGGTCTAGTTTGACGGGTTTTGGTCAAGATCTCCTCTTTTGGTTGGTTCACAACATGCCGTATTGGCTGCACAATTTGGAACACCATAAATCAACTAATACTTGTGTACGATGTTCAAGGTAATCTCTAGAGAGAGACAGAGCTTCTTCTTCTTCTTCTTCTTCTTCTTCTTCTTCTTCTTCTTCTTCTTCTTCTTCTTCTTCTTCTTCTTCTTCTTCTTCTTCTTCTTCTTCTTCTTCTTCTTCTTCTTCTTCTTCTTCTTCTTCTTCTTCTTCTTCTTCTCCTTCTCTCGTCTTCTCTCTTCTTCTCCTTCTCTCTTCTTCTTCTTCTTCTTCTTCTTTCTTCTTTCTTCTTTGTTTCTTACCCTCTTTTTTGTCAATATCTATGCATGGATGCATGTACGTACATATGTACGTTTGTATGTATGTATGTATGTATGTACATTACATACATACATATATACATATGTATGTATATATGTATGTATGTATATATGACATATGTATATATATGTATGTATGCATGTATGTATGCATGTATGTATATGTATGTATGTGTGTATGTATGTATGTATGCATATGGTATACATGTTATGTGATGTGATGTTATGTTATGTTATGTTATGTTATGGTACGACAGTGTATTGTATTGTATTGTATTGTATTGTATTGTATTGTATGTATGTTATGTATGTTATGTGTATTTATGTATTTTATGTGTGTTTGTGTTTGTGTGTTTGTGTTTGTGTGTGTATGTATGTTTGTATGTATGTGTACATATGTATGTATGTATGTATGAATGTATGTATGTATGTATGTATGTATGATGTATTTATGTATGCATGTATGTATGTATGTATGTATGTATGTATTTATGTATGTATGTTATGTATGTATGTATTGTTATGTGTGTATGTATGTAGGTATGTATGTATGTATGTATGCATGTATGCATGTATGTATGTATGTATGTCTGTATGTCTGTATGTCTGTATGTCTGTCTATGCTGTCGATGTATGTTTGTGTGTCTTCCTGTGCTGTCTATGTATGTATGTATGTATGTGTGTATGTATTCATGCATGTACATATGTACGTAAGTATGTATGTATGTATGTATGTATGTATGTATGTAATATATGTATGTATGTACGTATGTATGTATGTATGTATGTATGTATGTTGTATGTATGTATGTATGTGTATGTATGTATGTATGTATGTATGTATGTATGTATGTATGTGTGTGTGTGTATGTATATAAGTACATATGTGTGTATGTATGTATGTATGTATGTATGTATGTATGTATGCACACATGCATACATTCATGCACACATCATCACTCCTCCCTCCCAGCTTTAATTCCCTTCCCCCCCCCCCCCCCCCCCTCAAACCACCACCACTCCTCTCTCTCTCCTCTTTATCCCTCCCCCTCCCTCTCCTTCCTTCCCTTTCTCCTTCCGTCTTTCCCTCCAGGCCCTGCGTGTCGCAAGCAGGAATCCTGCTCTGTCCCGAGTGTGACGTTTCTATGGAATGGAAGTCCGCCCAGCGCTCCCACGCACCCAGAGCCCACATCATCACCTGCCCAGGCGTGTAACAGACGCTCTGCTCCACTAAGCATTTTGAACTTATTCAGCATGACATGCTTACTGTCCATCCCCTTCGAAGTGACGTTGCGTGAAGCCGCAGAGCTTGACATATTTTGTGGACATTCAAGCGGCGTAACAGCCCAGCTTCGATCTCATTTTTCTCAATCAATATGAGAAGTTCCTAACTCTTACGTACTATAAAAAATGACTTCAAGCGTTTCGATCTCAGCCAGTATTTGTATCCATTGGCTCATTAGAAAGCTCTTGATCAGAGCTTTTAAACAAGCCACTGCACAAACAACAAACATGAGAAATAGCTGAGATCCAAGCGTTTGAAGTCGTTGCTCGTTGTGCTTAAGAACTATTAACTTCTCATGTGAGATACGGAAACTCAGAGCACACCATTGGAAAGCTCTTGTCCTCAGGTTTCAAATGATGGCTTCAGCATCATCGTATCATTTCAATTGATGACGGAGAACGGTAAGACTGATCAAAGGCAGAGGTATCTCTTGAATGTACACTCTAATAGTCTAATCTAGTCGCTGACATAACCTGAGCATCAGCCAGTTAGTCAGCAGTCACAGTGGCTTGCGCGGATGAGGTATTTTATTAGTAATAGCACGATTTATTAAACGCGACTGAGCATTAATAATAAATTTAGGATGATGTAAGAAATTTCACCACCATATCATCTCGATTTTGCGGCAAACACTTGAACTTGAATCATTTCGCTGGGGACTGACAAGTACAAAAGAGAGTCACAGTAGTAGACTATTAATATTTACTCTTGAGTCTCTTGGGCCTTCCCGCGGCGAGGCCGCCCGCCGTTGTTCCGACTTGTTTTTTTTTTTTTTTTTTTTTTTTTTTTTTTTTTTTTTCAAGTTCTTTTTTTTTGTTGTAATTTGTTGTTGTTGCTTTTCCCCCACTAAACTACTTTTAATAATGAAGAACGCTTGCTTTTCGTAGAGCTGAAAAGGAACTCAGTTGCGGCCTGTAAGTTTCAAGTCACTAAGATTGAAGCCTACTGTCACGGGTGACCGTGCCCTCACCCTCCGACGCTGAGCCAAGTCCCCTAAGCTTCATTGTGTACTATCCCCAACGATAGCTCAATGGAAGAGTAAGTCGGTAATATTGTAACACCCACGGTATACTACATCGTTTATACGCTATTGGGGCTTTACGGGAATTTACTCTTGGAAGTATTTTCTTGTTATTAAATGTATTGCTGTTGACATTCAAGACAACAAAAAAAATTGATTTTTCTGTTTTGGTTGGAATTTCAGTTTTGGTTGGAATTTTGATTTTGGGTGAAAATTTGAATTTTTCAAATTAACTGCTATATTCGTCCGCAAAATATCGTAAATTTGAAAATTTGAATTTTTGTCACAAAAATGAAAAACTGTCACAAAAATGAAAATCTGACACAAAAATGAAAAACTAATTTTTGTTGTTGTCTTGAATGTCAACAGCAATAATTTAAGATGAATTCTTGTTACATTTCCTGTTCTGATAAATATATCCGGTTTTAATGTTGTAGTAGGATAAGGAATATGGAGGAAAAGCTTGGAAGCTTGGACCGGCCCCCATAGGACTCCTTAAAACCTGTTACACTTAACCGTTTACCGGCGTGGAGAGTGTTATTAGGATGCGGAATACACAGTTGTGTAGCATCCATATGGAATAACCTCCCACATTAATAGTGTTGACCTGATCCTTCTACAGTACATGTAGTAACCGTTTGAAGTTTTGGAAAAAGGTCACGGAAAACCGTGAAATTTGGCTTTTTTCCCGTGACTGGGAATTTATGGCTAAATAAGGGAAACGCACTTATGTGTTATGGTTTGTGGTGTGTTTTGGCATTTGTGCAGGTTACGGACGTAACGCATCACGTCAGGGAACCAGTCAAAGGGACACTCCGGTTTGACCGGTGTTTTCCCTCTGGCTTGTTGTTTGGGTTCATTCCTGACAACCCTTTCTGTAATAGAAGTGGTCGTTAGTAGTGAACCAGTTGTGTTCAATTATTAACCCTTAATCGGTTTCAATCCCCAAAAGTGGCTTCAATCCCCAAAAGTGGTTTGAATTTTTGAGTTGAATAAAAACATAAATACCAATCGAAACAAGCTGTACTACGCTGCAAATTTAATATTTACGTGTTGGGGAAGCTATCTGTGAAAACCAGAATGTCATAGCTTTTATAGAAGTGACTTAAATATGAAACTGAAACCAGGCACCAATCACTTTTTTTCACGAATTTTCGTTGCCTTTTTTTACGTGGCGAGGACCTTTTTTTTTTTTTTCAACATCATGTCTGCGCACCAAGAGCTTCTCACAGTCCGTGTGCGTCTTCCGGTCAGGGAATTTGGTGAGGCTTATGCCAAACAAAAATGGCCTGATGACTGGAAGACGAGGGAGATTGAGGGTACTGTTTCTCGACAGTATGGTCGTACAAAAGACAAGTTTTGGATGAAGTGGGATGCGGAGGATGAAGACGATTCCATGATGATTGCTTCGGAGATTATCAAATACAGAATTGAAGGGAGTGGCTCTGCCGATAACGGCATACTTGGGCAAGGCCAGGAAATCGACGGAGATGCCAAAAATGCAATAAATGCTGGGTAGATTTGTTTTTCTTGAACCTCGAATTTTTCTTGTGATGTCGAATGGTTTCTCTGCGTGTTTGCAGTGAGGACGGCTTGATACCCAGCGACCCTGATGACGATGACTATGTGTACCTATCCCTACCTGGTTTCAGCTATTTTGTGCAATTTGCTTCTGTTTTGTTGTCGGCCAAGGGCGATGCTGGAAGTATAGTAGATTTCTGTACTTCCATACATGCATCGGCGTTGGCTGTCAGTATTCCTTATTGTACTGTTTTCCAACAGACCGCCAGAGTCGGGGGATGAGTCGGGTAATTCAATCGATGAAGAGGATCAAAAAGAAGGAGATATGGACAACAAACGAGCCCCTCATCCCAGCGACTCACTTGTCAGTGACGATGATGTCGAAGAAGATGAGGGGTCTGGTGAAGACGAGGAGGAGGATCCGGCACTAGGGATTGACGAAGGCGATAGCCTACCTGCCAGTGAGTTCAAAGATGTCAAAGAATGGAAGGTGGGTGTTGCACCTCCTCGTGTGCTTCCGGCATTCGAAGGGCAGTCCAGGGCATCACTTTCTGTGCGTTCCCCCGACCTCCTCAGTATGGTGGATATTTTCTTTATGTTCTTACCCACGCAATTCTGGCAGAATGTCACAAGAAACACCAACAAGTATGCAACCTGGAAACGTAATCTCAACCCCTCAGAGCGTCAGCGGCCTTGGGTACCCGTGACACTATCTGACATACTTTCATTTTTGGCGATCCTTATAATGATGGGGGTGATGGGGTTGACTGCTGAAACAGATTATTGGATTGGCGCTGTGTCAGACTTCTGGCAGTGGTCAGACCTTGCAAGCATCATGAGGTACGTGAGGTATCAGAATATCAAACGTTATTTTCATCTCACTGACCCCCGTCTGGCAGCTCCTCGTGACTCCCCTCAGTATGACAAACTTTTCAATGTTCGAGTCTTTATTGAGATTATACAAGAAAATTTTCCTAGGCTGTGGGAATTGGGTCAGTGGGTGTCAATCGACGAGGGAATGATCCCTTTTAAAGGGCGTACCTACCTCAGGCAATACTTACCGAAAAAACCCATCAAATGAGGATTCAAACTGTTTGCTCTGTGCTGTTCAGTAACAGGCTATTTTTATACGCTGCTTTGTTATGAGGGTGAGGGAACAGTGCAGGACGATTATGGGCACGGAATGACGTATGCAGTTGTTATGAAGCTTTTAGACCTAGCCGGCATCGACCAAAGCGGCAGGATCATCGCTTTAGATAGGTTTTACACAGGGCTGCAGTTGTTTTTTGACTGTGTCCTAAAGAGGGGCATCAACTGCATTGGCACTGTTGTCAAACCCAGGTTGAGGGCGGCAAAGGAGCTACTAGACGAAGTCAAGAAGAATAGTGACAGGGGCACGTCCGCAATGGCCACTTGGAGTCATAACGGAGTCACTATGCATGCTGTTGCTTGGAAAGACACCCAGGTGGTTTATTTTTTGTCAACTGTGTTGGGGGGTACCATGAGCCACGTCGAAAGGAGGCTGCATGGGGGGGGGGGGGGGGGGGGTGGAGCTACGGTTCCAGTGAATTGTTTTGAAATTTGCAAGACATACACTCAGCACATGGGCGGCGTTGATACAGGCGATCAGTTACGACTTCGTTACGGAGTTGAGAAGGCGGTAAGATTCAACAAGCCTTGGTTCAAGTTATTTGCGGGTTTGTTAGATGTTGCGGTTACAAACACAACTATCATCTACAAACAGTTTCATGAAGAAAAAACACGCAAAGACATGCTCAAGGAACTTATTGAGGGTTTGGTGTCTTATGCGGGGCTTTTTGGAGGTTCTAGGAGCGCAGCGAGGGGCAAGCGTGTGATATGCCCTGGCCATTTGGTAAGTCTTACAAACGAGGCGAGTGATGGTAAGCGCGGCGCGGGTAAGCAGAACTCGGTTTGTTGTGCGGTGTGTGCTAGTAATGGAATCCGCAAGCGTACCAGTGCTTATTGCAGCGATTGTCGCTATTTTTTTTGCAGAACTGGAGAATGTTTTCCGTGGCACACAATCAATCATTTCGTTCCATCTGGGAAATGTAAGAGGCAGCCGTTGTGACAGTGATTGTCAAGGTTTTATTAGTTATTAAAGAACGGTTTTTTTACACAATTAGCTTCCACCGGGTTTAATTCAATTGAATTTAATAATATAACTGTCAAAACCACAAATAGGGATTAAAAAACTTGAAATTGGGTCGGATCCCCAAACGTGGCTTTAGATCCCCAAAAGTGGCAAACCGGTTAAGGGTTAAAATTCCTTTGTTACTTTTTCATTGAGCTCGTAAGGGTAGACCTCCGGTCTTAATACATTTAGAGTCCCTTTGCCTTTATCGAACTCTGGAAAATACAAATTTTGGAATTGGAAACGACGCACTCTCTGGGGACAATCAGTCACTATTGTTGACTGTGTCTTGGGGAGAAGTAGCTTCTTGACAATCAGTACTCAGTACTGGTTGTGCGAGACAGTGCTTTTAGTCGTTACAGGGAAGAACCCTGATCTCGAAACTTGGACCTTGACACCTTGGAAATCAACATGTCATCTGGAGTGGTATACGATCCAATGACCCGTGTATTAAACCACTGGAAGGAAAGGCTGTGGGGGAGTTTCTACAACATGTAGCAGCGGACTACATAGTAGACTCCAAAGAACAGCATCTGTTTTTGGAACACTTTGTCCCTTTGGCAAGTAAGTACAAAGACAGACCAAAGGACAAGGAGGTTTACGATACGGTGAAAGCGGAGTCGGGTAACTTGGCAAGATGGGGCTACGATCTAGCCAATTTTACCTTCACTGGCTATTCACCTAGTGAACCTAAGCTCAAAACTTTGGTACCCATGCAGGTAAGGAGGATGGTAGCAAGGATGTTTGTGTCTTTGCACCTCCATGAACTGCAGATGGTGGGGCACCCAAGGTTTGAGAAGGGGGATGAGGATTATTTTCCAACTCCTATTCCTTCTGAGCAGTTTGATGTCCAATTGACGGGAGAGGAAGCTAAGGACATTTGGAAAGAGGAATGGTATGGGGCAATCAGAAAAGATCCTAAGAAAGGGGATACTTTTGAGGTGGGTATGGCACAGGCGTTCTATATTATGCCGCAAAGGACAAAATGAAGGATGCAAGATGGATGAAGGACACGAAGGTGTGGGGGAAAAAGACACCGGACACCTATGATCTCATCCATAGTGAAGGCTTCATGGGGAAATTGGAGCAGATGACGGAAAAGGACACGTTGGCTAACAATGCTAACAGGGGTCTGCGTGATCTGCTAAGGGAAGCAGAGACAGCTGCACTTGCAACAACCAAGGACAAGGATGCTACGGCTACGGTGCCGGATGCTAAGAGATTGCTTGTTGTAAGGGAGCAGGCTCACGAGGCCATGTATCGATATCTCTTATACCTCAAAGAGGTGGCAAAGGCCATTGAGGTTTGCGTGGAAAGGTACGCAATATGGGAAGAGGATGATCCCATAGATCCTGTGTTTCGATATGAACAGGAAAGGAAGAGAATGCCGACGTTTCTCGACAAGTTCTCTCCTGTTGCATTCGCTTCCGGGGTCAAGGGGGGATAAAAAAACCGGCGATATGGTTTACCCGACAAGTAAACTGTTTCCCGTTTATGACCTCACCTTGGTTGCGTAAAGCGATCAATTTGCTTTGTAAGTTTATGGGGGAGAGCAATTTTGAATCTCCGACAGTGCACGGACACTGATCTTATGGAGCACTTTACGGTGGAGAGTATCACAAAAGGGATGGGCAAGGAAATGCAGGAAAGGGATGTTTACGCGGACATGGGGTCTGTAAAAATGTCCAAACTGCACGCAATGATGCACGCTCTCATTGCTTTGCTCGTACTTCACGGAAGTCATTGGGATTTGACTAGTGAGGTCATGCTGACAGGGCATATTTCCACAGTTGTTGGAAGTGCGTTGGCAACGTCGAGCAAGAAGCCCATGAGGATCAAGGGGGCGTTTCGGATTGAAATGGAGAAGCTGAAGGCGGACAATGCCTTTTTCATCAGCCTCAAACGTTTCACCCGACATGTCATGGCAAGGATCTATCAGCACGATCCATGTGTGTTCCGAGCCATTGCAAAAGGTTGGCCGGATGGTAAATGGACGATTAACATCCCGGACAATGTCGATTTCACGACAGATGCGTCCCCGGCATGGAAAACGTTTGCGGATGGATATGCAAACGGAAGGGAAATGTGGAAGGACTTCCTTATAGCAGAGAGAACGTGGGAGGATACGTTGGTCTCTGAGGGAGGGATACAGGCGTTGGCAGCGGTAGCGAGGACCCAGTTGGTTGATCAACCAATGGGAAACGCAAATGCCATTCAGTCGGGGGGAAGGACTGTAAGACGCCGTATGCCATTCAGTCGGGGGTTATGGCAAACCCTTCCGTCAAAAGGAACAGGAGGAGGAAGAGGACGAAGAAGAAACTAGCGAGGAGCATATTCCTCCCTCTAAGGGTTGGGGTGCTAGTTCTTCTAGTTCTTCTTACCAGGGAGGTCGCAAGCTTTGCTTCGACTACTACTTGAAGGGCTACATGTGTCCCAAGAAGGAGGCTTGTCCTGGCTTACACTCTGACAAGGAGGCGGATTGGAAAACCTGGAGGGGCAGTTGACCGCTGCAAAACAAGGACATTCCATCTGGGAGATAGTCAGAGCCATCCGCAACAAAGACGAGTTGGTTATAAAGAACAAAGGGGTTCGCCAGCTGGTCAGGAAGCGACTGGAGGAATGGGATGAAACAGTCAAGTCCTTGCGGACGGGAGGTAGCCGTGGTAGCCGAGGTGGCCGTGGTGGCCGTGGAGGGCGTGGAGGCCGTGACCGCGGGGGAAGCTTCAGGGGCAAGAAGCGATGGAGCGGTAAAAAGGAAGGAGGCCGGCCCTTCAAAAAGGCTAAGGTGGCGGCTGCCTCTAAGGATGAAGCGGAGGAGGAAGTCTCCTACGTAAAGGAAGTCTCAGAGGGAACCCAACTTGGTAAACACCAGTTGAGAGACGAATGTGAGGGGGGGGGGGGGGGGGGGGGGGGACGGGTTCGTCAGTCGATACTGATGGGGATGTTGTCCTGCGGCAGGTGATCAAGCCTTTCGCAGCGAGGACTTTGCCGAAGACGAATAGGCCGGGGAGGCTGGAAGTCAAGGCAATACCCGTAGGTAACCCTTCTCACGAGAGTCAGAACTCTACTCATGGAATGGATGGTTCTGTAATGCAGGTAACGATTGGGGGGGGGGGGGGGGGGGGGGGGGGGGGTAAACGTGGTGACATAAAGGGGGACGGAGGGCCCGCGAAGGCCAGACAAGTCCATATTACTAATAAAAAATTTGTTACTAACGTACCTCGAAAATCACAACCTACTTTAAATGTTTTACCGGTCCCGACGGTAAGGTTCGAAAAGAAAGTTTCTATCATTCCGGAGCTTGATTGGAAGGCGAAGCCGGTGCCTTTAAGGGTGAAGAAGGTCAAACCCGTAAGGAAGGCTGCGGATGGAATGAAAGAAATGGAAGCCGGAAAATTGAAGGCTGATGCTTTTGGTGAGGGCTACATCAAGAGTGGGCTGTCGGATCGGAAAGATTTATATAACAGTTTGGTTCTTTTATCTGACTTGAAGGAGCGCTTAGAGGCTGTCGATATGCCGGAACATGCGTTGTGCATTACTCAGGTCTACTGTGTGGATCTTGAGAGTGCATGCGATGTGGCCAATGATACGTTGGCTAATATTAATATTGCAGGAGCGAGCTTCATAACGTCCAATCGGGCGTGGTTGGATAAACATATGTTGCCGATTAAAGGAAGCATAGAAGGGGTGAATGGAAAAGCGAGGGCGGAAGTTACGGGAACGATGGTCTTGACCATTGAACTCTACTCCGGTAAGTCCTTTGACATTCAGTTCTATGTCTGTCCGGAATATTCGGGGGGTGCTGATCGGGTTCAAGCAGCTCAATAGGATGGATACATTAATTGACTGCCGGTCGGGCTTGGTGCACTATGGAATTAGTGAAGATGACGCGGAAGATATGGTTAGGGGGCGGACAGCTGTCCCTCTCTTTCATACGGATACTTACGCGGTATCATTCACCAAGCTAGGGGCAACAAAGGAGGATGACCCACATGTAATTGCGCGGGGCGCAAAGGTGCAGTTGGTTATACCAAAGCCATATCAGCACCCAGCATTGGACAACTATTACAAGGATTTCAAGCCAGAGTACCGCGGGCATGCGGGAAAGGCGAAGAAAGTTGTTCGACGTTGGGAAAAGGCAACGGTGGAGGACTTAATTCAGGGCCGGTGTGCTCAGATTATGGCCTGCGCTATGGAAGAACTTAACATGGAGGATGAGGCAGGGATGGACAGGTTCAGGGGTGGAAAGAAGGGGCCTTATGTGTTCCTTCAGAACCGATACTGCCTTCATGCTAAAGCATCACAGGCCAACAGGCCCTTGTTTGAACCATTGATGTCGTTGCGGTTGTCAACAGGTGGAACGGAGGATGAAATTATGGATTTTGTGGGGAATATGTGGGGTGACAAACCTCTTTGTCCACGGAATTCTGGGGAGACAGCGAAGTTGCTCACGAAGTATTTCGAGGGTGACAAACCGTTCTCTATGGTCCTACCGTTTCATGATAAGGCATTATGGGCGGATGAGGTTTTGGACCGGATGATGGATCACCCGATCCCAGTGCCATCTAGAAAGCAACATTTGGTGATTGCTTGTAGATTGGGTACTAGGGAACAGGGGTTGGCTTATCGAAACTCACTTAAGGGGTGTGACCTTCAGAAGATACGGGAACAGGCGTTCACGTGCTTCACAGGGTTTTACACAAAAAGGGCGCCTATCCAGTATGCGATGATTCTGGATCGAATGGCAAACCTGGGGAAATGGAATGAGTTTTCGGAAGTCAAATACCATCAGAAGGAAGTGGAAATGCCCTCCGAGGATGGACTGGTGGAGGATGCGTGGTCGGACATGGCTGAGGCGCCCGAACTTAAGAGTCGGAAAGACGCTCAGTCATGGGATGACAGGATGGCTCAAATGCGGGCGGACTGGAAGGGGAATAAGGAAGATCTCAAGTGCCTTCAGGATGTGATGGCCAAGGAAAAGGAGATCTTTGATCCGCCTAGACCGGGCACGGTCAAGCATTTTGAAGCTCATCTCAGGACGATTCCTGGGATGAATATCACGCATGCCTCTAGGAGGTCTATCCTGGGCCGGAAGGAGGAGAGCATTGCCCAGGAAAAGGCAGAGGAGCTACAGGCTGATGATTTCACGGAGTTTTCAGACTCCCCGATTTCGTCACATGTACGCATGGTTCCTAAGCCGGATGGGGCACTAAGGTTTTGTGTGAATTACTATCGGGCGAACAAGATCATCGAGGGTGAGCGGTATCCGCTGCCTAAGATCGATGACTGTATGCGCAAGTTAAAACACGCAAAATTTTACTCGGTATTGGACCTCAAAAATGGGTTCTGGCAGATCCCGCTCAGTAGGAAGAGCAGGTGGCTTACAGCGTTTGTGGTAGGGATGACGCTATACCACTGGAAGTTATTGCCAATGGGTTTGAGGAACTCGCCGGGCATATTTCAGGCAGCAATGCAGAAGATGCTGGGGCGGCAATTTGAGAATGGAAGGGCAGGTGGGTTTATGGAGAAATATGGGCAGAAGGCAGAGGATTACGCTTTCTGTTACATAGATGATATTATTATCTACTCCAATACCATGGAGGAACACCTAGCCCATATCCAGGATGTTTTCCGACGGGTGAGAGAGTTTGGTCTCAAGGTGAACTTGGACAAGTGCCAGTTTGCCACCCGACAGGTTACATACCTAGATATGATATCTCGAATGGGACGGTAGCGATTGCGGGTAAAAAGAGGGATGCTGTGGAAGGCATTAAGCGGCCTCAGACGCGATCGGAATTATTCTCCTTCATTGCGCTTGCGCAATATTACAGTCAGTTCTTTCCGAATTGGTCGGATACGGTTAAGCCGTTAAGAGAGCTGTACTTGAAAGGCGATATACGGGAATGGACGCCTAAACAGGAGGAGACGTTCGAGTTCATTAAGGAAATGTTGACTCGTGATCCCAAGTTCAACAAGGACTGCATCTTGATGATGCCGGATGTTGACAAACAGTATGTGCTAGACACCGATGCGTCTAAGTACGCGGTCGGGGCGGTCTTACAGCAATACGATGATAAGGGGGTCTTACGGCCGATCATGTACTTGAGCCGAAAGCTCAATAAGGCAGAACAAAACTACTGTACAAGGCAGAGGGAGGCCTTGGCGGTGGTTTGGTCGTTTATAAGACTCAGGGAATACTTATGGGGGTCACGGGATATCGTGGTAAGAACGGACCACCAGAATCTTATGTGGTTGATGACGAACGATTGCACAGGCAGGTTGGCCAAGTGGCAAGCCTTGCTGTCGTGTTATGACTTCACCGTCAAGTACATTCCGGCAAGAAGAATATTGTGGCTGACTCTTTGTCAAGGGTCAATTACTCAACACCGTCCGCATGTCTGGCTGCGATGCAGCAGATGGACGAGTTCGAGGATTTGGCGTTGAGGAAGAATCAAAAGGATATCTTGCCGGCGAACATGATCTTCTATGCCAATAAGGCTCACCCAGGCTCTAGCGGAAGGAGTCTGGGGTGATGGAGGCAAGGAAGGGGGAATATAAGAGGGTCATGTTGGAACGGGAGGTTGGCCAAGCGGAGTGTTGTACGGAACACTTTGCGGAGGAGGCTGTGCAACACCTGAGGGAATATGAGGCTGAGAAAGCCGCTATTCTGGATGAGGATAAGGTGGAGCATGAGTGCTACTGTTGCCTGGGGCACGCGGCACCGGCCGTCCGAACCTACGTGGAAGACCCGGGCGGGGAGACGGCTCCAGAGCCGGAGGTGACCTCAATGGAGCCGGGGAAGGCTATGGAGAGGTCGGAGCCGCACTCCAGACCTCAAGTGGGAATCCAGGTAGAGGATGGTACAGTGCGTATCGCGTCCGTGGAGGCCTGGAGACAGTGCCAGAGGGCCGATGGGGAGTACAAGGACTTGATCCGGTACTTCATGGCAAAGGACGAGCTGTTGCTGACGGAGAGAATCCGAACACAGCTTAAGACTCTGGCATGGCGGGATGGTCTCCTGTGGTATATGGGCAAAACCGCGGAGACGGCCAAGAACCCGGAAAAGTGGGTTTTGTGGGTCCCAGCTAAACTGAGACAGATGATCTACGTAGCGTCGCACGTGATCCCGTTGGTCAATCACCCGGGGGTGCAAAGGACGCAGTGGATTATCAAACGGAGGTTCTGGTGGGAAGGAATGGATAAGTTCGTTAAGGAAAGGGTCAAGGGCTGCACGACCTGTCAGATGAACAAACGGCACCCAGTGGAACGGAAAATCCCGGTTGGGAAATTTACATTGCTGGAAAGGCTCTTTGAGTTCCTGCATGTGGACCACGTGGGACCGTTGCCGCCGGTGGGGCCGGCGAAGGATAAGTTCTTGATGACGGTCATTGACAGGGCGAGCAATTACCTTTGGGCGATACCAGTGCCTGACACAACGGCGGAGATGACAGCCAGGGAGCTGATCGATCGAGTCCTATGTGTGGTAGGGGTCCCCAAGACGATCTGCTCAGACAAGGGGCCAGCCTTTGACAACGAGCTAATGGAAAGGCTCGCGAACTTTTACGGGGTTCACTGGCAGTACGTTACACCGTACAATCCGAGGGCTAAGGCAAGATTGAGCGGGTACATAGACCACTCAAGTCGGCTCTAAGGATCTACTGCAAGAAGAGTCAGCTCTTGTGGAGAGAGGTGGTCCCGAGCTTTGTTTTCGCTATGAACGCGATGCCATCGAAGGCTCTTGGAGCGGGGGCGGAATGTAGATCCCCATATCAGGTGGTATACGGGCAGGAGCCAGTGATGCCCCAGCACTTGGTATATCAGGATGGGCCTGGGCTTATGATGGATGAGGATGAGCTGTGGGGGGTTCGTATGCTTGTGTCCATGGAGGCCATGCAAGCGGTACGGCAAGCGAGGCTGGCGAAACAGACCCGTCAGCTGAGCAAAGAACCCTTGGAACAGGACTTGTCTATGGTAACTTATAAGCCGGGTGACGTCATGTTGTATTACCCACAGGTTCCGAAGGGCATATCTTCAAAGATGTTTGTCCACTGGAAGGGGCCTTATCAGGTGATGCAACAGACTGGGCCGTTTAACTATCGGATACGAGGCAGGGGGGAGAACAATATTGTCAATGTTCGACGCCTCATCAAGTACGATCCGTTTCTCATGGAGAACGAGACGCTCCAAGAAGCGCTCGTCAGGGAAAAGGGGGGAGTTTCAAGACCCTCCTAAGTTGGGAACGGATAAGGAACCCGATGGTGGGAAGCCCGGGGACCGAAAGGGCCAGGAGGGGAGGAAGGCACGGGCCCCTGAAGAGGGTGTCGGCCAGATAAGCTCCAAAGGGCCTGAGGTTGGGAAAAAGGGGTCAGATACAAGTCGCAAGCCACCCACAGAGGCGGCGAAGAGGGCGGCGGATAATGATCTGATCTACTCGGAACCTGGAAGTAGGCCGGGTAAACGCGGGAGGAGGGATGTGCAGGCGGGGCCGGAGGAGCCAGTGGTGCCCTCGCGGGTGGACGTCAGGCACAAGTTATGGAAGGAGGGTAATGAGGCACTAGAAATGACATGGGTTCTGGGTCGGTTCTATTTGGTCAGGCCCCCGACTAGGTTCGTTGCAAAGGGAGACAAGGATACTCTCTTTGTGATGAAGGTTGTGGGACTGGCAGAGGACTCGAGGAAGACTCGATCGTCAAGGAGTGCGCTCAAAAACCTTGCGCCTATGCTGCAGTTTTACCGGTCTTGGGATAAGGATACGGTTGACAACCGGATGTACCGCGAGTATGTCCCGGTATGGTGGGATGCTGCAAATAGGGAGGTATGGATGCCAAAATTGATCCAGCCACACGGAAGGGTGACAGGGATCACGAGGCACGGACCATATCAGCGTGGCCGAGGGGAGTGCTTGATTGCCCCTTCGAGTTGCACGACGGGCACATTCCACAGAAGGTTTGGGACTCGCTCAAGCAAAGCGGGCTTGACTTAAGGCTAATCGGGGGTGCACATGCAACGGAAACGGTGCGGGGGAAGAAGCATCCGAGCCTAAAGGGATAAGGGGCATCCGGGATGCAACTTTAAAAAAGAAGGAACGGAAAAGCGGGTCGGAGGCCAGTTGGGCACACATTGACCATAGTGTGTGGGATAAACAGTACTGAGGGTCCTACTCAACTTTAAAACTTTACGGGCACAGTACAAGGGAACTCGGCGAAAAGGCCATCGTCGTTTTAAGGGTTGGACTTTGGGGTTCGGTCAATTCGGACTTCAGGGCCAAGGCACCATTCACATTTGACGGATTAGACAGGGTCTGGCTGGTGGTCGGCCAGACTATGGGTCTGTGACTTCGGGAAATCGCGCGCGTAGGGTTGAAGACGTGAGCTGGTCGGGTGCCATGATTCACGATCTTCGGGCAACAATAAGTCTCGGAACTTAGCCCACATGAAGCACAAGCCTTTAATCTGTTGGATGGCTCTTGATAAGATTTGATCAGGGGTCGAGCTAGGGTAGCTCTTGGGATGGTGGACAATCGGCTGGGATTCCCCAAAAAGCCGGTACTGACGAGATTATACGAGATGTAGTCTCCGGTGGTATTACTCCAGGATTGAGATCCGAGCGATCTCAAAGGAGGGGGAAGGGGTGCTATGTAACACCCACGGTATACTACATCGTTTATACGCTATTGGGGCTTTACGGGAATTTACTCTTGGAAGTATTTTCTTGTTATTAAATGTAATTTAAGATGAATTCTTGTTACATTTCCGGTTCTGATTAATATATCCTGTTTTAATGTTGTAGTAGGATGAATATGGAGGAAAAGCTTGGAAGCTTGGACCGGCCCCCATAGGACCCTAAAACCTACATTTTACACTTAACAGTTTACCTGCGTGGAGAGGGTTATTAGGATGCAGAATACACAGTTGTGTAGCATCCATATGGAATAACCTCCCACATTAATAGCGTTGACCCGATCCTTCTACAGTACATGTAGTAACCGTTTGAAGTTTTGGAAAAAGGTCACGGAAAAACCGTGAAATTTGGTCTTTTTCCCGTGACTGGGAATTTATGGCTAAATAAGGGAAAACGCACTTATGTGTTGTGGTTTGTGGTGTGTTTTGGTATTTGTGCAGGTTACGGACGTAACACATCATGTCAGGGAACCAGTCAAAGGGACACTCCGGTTTGACCGGTGTTTTCCCTCTGGCTTGTTGTTTGGGTTCATTCCTGACAACCCTTTCTGTAATAGAAGTGGTCGTTAGTAGTGAACCAGTTGTGTTCAATTATTAAAATTCCTTTGTTACTTTTTCATTGAGCTCGTAAGGGTAGAC
Organism: Paulinella micropora; assembly: GCA_019918135.1. Lineage (NCBI taxonomy): Eukaryota > Cercozoa > Imbricatea > Euglyphida > Paulinellidae > Paulinella > Paulinella micropora. The sequence goes on from WBZZ01004971.1 coordinate 184,203, forward strand.
CTCCGGTCTTAATACAATATAGCCAAACACAGTTCTCAAAAAAGAGAATGATGTCTTGTTATATTAGCTAAGTGACGCAAAGACAAAAAACAGCCAAAAGACCAGGATCAAATTGGCATTTCAGACGTCTGGCCAGACGAAATCTAAAAATAAGTTTTTTACCGGATAATTCGGGGGTGATGTCCACAATTGTTGACAAGTGCGGCCGCGGGAGTCCCGGGGAGTCTCAATTTTAGCCTGCACTTTGAAATTTCCTCAAGTTCAAGTTTCAAACTTCAGTTGAACTGAGTTAAAGCCAAATTCACCTCCCGGCGGGCCGCCACCGTGGCCGTCCTGTGACGGGGCTCTAAGAACTTGATTAGTCAAAGTCTCTCCGGCTGAGGCTGCACGCTCTGTTTTGGGCAGAGCCTTTCTCCGGGCCGACCCGGCAGTCCACTGAGTTGTTCGCCCCTCGGCTGAGCGGCCGGCTCAATGCCGCTTTTTTATTAACATTACTTAATCATACTGGCCTGAGTATGCTTACACCGGCGGCGCCTTCATTCAAGGCAAATGATCATGTTCACTTGCCACTGATCTAGCTGTGACTACTTTTTGATAGTAGTGGTAGCCCTAGTTTCGCCGGCAGGCAGTCAGTGGCCGCTAGCCCTAGTCTCGGAGTGAGTGCTAGCTCTAGTTTCTTGGTGCTAGCCATAGTTCAAAGTTCGCAGTGCTAGCCTAGTTCTAGTTTCGAGGCCCGGGCCAGCTAACCCTAGTTTCGCAGTGCTAGCGATGCGGCCTAGTTTTGCAGCGCTAGCCCTG
>WBZZ01004972.1:22500-25000 GCA_019918135.1 Paulinella micropora
TATTTGCTCACTTACTTACTCTCCTTGCCTGCGGTGAATGCTTACTTACTTACTTATTTACTTATTTACTTACTTACTTACTTACTCACTTACTCACTAATACTCACTTACTGACTTACTCACTTACTTGCTCACTTTCTGGCTTACTTACTTACTTACTCACTTACTCTCCTTGCCTGCGGTGAATGCTTACTTACTTACTTACTTACTTACTTACTTACTTACTTACTTACTCACTCACTTACTCACTAACACTCACTTACTGACTTACTCACTTACTTGCTCACTTTCTGACTTACTTACTTACTTACTCACTTACTCTCATTGCCTGCGGTGAATGCTTACTGACTTACTTACTTACTTACTTACTTACTTACTTACTTACTCACTAATACTCATTTACTGACTTACTCACTTACTTGCTCACTTTCTGACTTACTTATTTACTTACTCACTTACTCACTTACTCTGCTTGCCTGCGGCGAATGCTTACTTACTTAATTACTTACTTACTTATTTACTTACTTACTTACTCACTTACTCACTAATACTCACTTACTGACTTACTCACTTACTTGCTCACTTTCTGACTTACTTACTCACTTACTCTCCTTGCCTGCGGTGAATGCTTACTTACTTAATTACTTACTTACTTATTTACTTACTTACTTACTTACTCACTTACTCACTAATACTCATTTACTGACTTACTCACTTACTTGCTCACTTTCTGACTTACTTACTTACTTACTCACTTACTCTCCTTGCCTGCGGTGAATGCTTACTGACTCACTTACTTACTTACTTACTTATTTACTTACTTATTTACTTACTTACTCACGAATACTCACTTACTGACTTACTCACTTACTTGCTCACTTTCTGACTTACTCACTTACTCACTTACTCTCCTTGCCTGCGGTGAATGCTTACTTACTTAATTACTTACTTACTTATTTACTTACTTACTTACTTACTCACTTACTCACTAATACTCACTTACTGACTTACTCACTTACTTGCTCACTTTCTGGCTTACTTGCTTACTTACTCTCTTACTCTCCTTGCCTGCGGTGAATGCTTACTTACTTACTTACTTACTTACTTACTTACTTACTCACTTACTCACTAATACTCACTTACTGACTTACTCACTTACTTGCTCACTTACTTACTCTCCTTGCCTGCGGTGAATGCTTACTTACTTACTTATGTATGTATGTATGTATGCATGCATGTATGTATGTATGTATGTATGTATGTATGTATGTATGTATGTGTGTGTGTATATATCAAGGAAGTAAATCGAAGATACCTGATTAAAAGATAAGTTAGTATAATTTGTATACCCCTTGTACTGCTCACTACTTCCTTCATATGTTTGCCTCACTTTTGTCATTCTGCCTACTGCTCCACTACTGCCGTTATGCCCCCTCCTATGCCTCAACACTACCTTCGTTTCCCCTCTACTGCCCCACTACTGCCTTTATGCCCCTCACTTCCTTCATATTCTTGCCTCACTTTTGTCATTCTGCCTACTGCTCCACTACTGCCGTTATGCCCCCTCCAATGCCTCAACACTACCTTCGTTTCCCCTCTACTGCCCCACTACTGCCTTTATGCCCCTCTACTGCCCCACAACTGCCTTTATGTCCCCTCTACTGATCCAACACTGCCTTTATGTCCCCTCTACTGCCCCACTACTACCTTTATGTCCCTCTACTGCCCCACTACTGCCTTTGTTCCCACTCTACTGCCTTTCTGTCCCCCTACCTGTTCAGCTTAAACTGCCCGCGAGCCAGCTCCTCAGCCAAAGAGGCAGGCGGATTGCTGACAGCCCCCTTCGGAGACGACGTACTCTTAATGTCTATCTAATGCCTCACTACTGCACTGATGTCCCCCTCTACTGCCCCACTACTGTCTTTATGTCCCCTCTTCTGCCTTTATGTCCCTGTATCCCCCCCCCCCCCCCTCCCCCCCTTACTGCCTTTCTGTCCCCCTACCTGTTCAGCTTGAACTGCCCGCGAGCCAGCTCCTCAGCCAAAGAGGCAGGCGGACTGCTCCCAGCCTCCTTCGGAGACGACGGGCTTTGTAATGTCCGTCCCATGCCTCACTACTACCTTTTATGTCCCCTCACTGCCCCACTACTGCCTTTATTTCCCCTCTACTGCCCCACTAACGCCTTTATTTCCCCCTTTACTGCCTTTCTGCCCCCCCCCCCCCCTCCCTACCTGTTCAGCTTGAACTGCCCGCGAGCCAGCTCCTCAGCCAAAGAGGCAGGCGGACCGCTCCCAGCCTCCTTCGGAGACGTCGGGCTTTTCGGCCGTTGGTCCGCCTTCGGTTTAAACAAGATGGATAAAGGAGACTTCGAAGATTTCACTGCCGTACCTAGAGCAAGACGGATGACATTGCCCCAATACTGCCTTTTGAGTTTCCTCTATTGCCCCACTTCTGCCTTTATCTCCTCTCTACTGCCACACTACTGCCTTTATTTTTCCCT
>WBZZ01004972.1:40000-45000 GCA_019918135.1 Paulinella micropora
CAGAGTTGGATGCCAGACTAACGTACTTGCCTTTATACATATACGGAATGTTATATAAATACAGAAAGGCAGCAGTGGGGCAGTAGAGGGGACAAAGAGGCAGTAGTGGAGAACTGGATGGGACAGAAAGGCAGTAGTGAGGCAGAGGGGAGAAAAAGACAGTAGTGAGGGAGTGGAGGGGACAGAAAGGCAGTAGTGGGGCAGAAGGGACAAAAAGGAAGTGGGGAAGTGGAGGGGACAGAAAGGCAGTAGTGGGGCAGAGGGGACCAAAATGGTGGGGAAGTGGAGGGACAGAAAGGCAGTAGTGGGGCAGTAGAGGGGACAGAAAGGCAGTAGTGGGGAAGTGGAGGGGACAGAAAGGCAGTAGTGGGGCATTACATCTGCTGGCCCAACTTCAGGACAGGATCCAGCAAGGTTCGATCACAAAAAGGCAGTAGTGGGGCAGTTGAGGGGACAAAAAGGCAGTAGTGAGGAAGTTAAGGGGACATAAGGCAGCAGTGGGGCAGTAGAGGGGACAGAAAGGCAGTAGTGGGGCAGTAGAGACGATATAAAGGCAGTAGTGGAGCAGGGGAGAGATAGGCAGTAGAGGGGCAGTAGAAGGGAAATAAAGGCAGTAGTGGGGCAGTTGAGGGGACAGAAAGGCAGTAGTGGGGCAGTAGAGACATTTATGTCGCAGTAGTGGGGCAGGGGACAGAAAGGCAGTAGAGGGGCAGTAGAGAGGATAGAAAGGCAGTAGTCGGGCTGTAGAGGAGACAGAAAGGCAGTATAGGGGCAGTAGAGAGAACAGAAAGGCAGTGATGGGGCAGTTAAGCGGACAGAAAGGCAGTAGAAGGACAGTAGAGGGGACAGAAAGGCAGTAGTGGGGCAGTAGAGGGGGCAGCAAGGCAGAAGTGGGGCAGTAGAGAGGACAGAAAGGCAGTAATGGGGCAGTAGAGGGGCACTGGAGGCAGGAAGGCAGTACTGGGGCAGTAGAGGGGACAGAAAGGCAGTAAAGGGGACAAAAAGGCAGTAGAGGGGTCACCTGTATGTATCCTTGGCGGTAGAGAGACAACAAGTCCTGCTGGCTGACGTGTACTTGTTCTCTGTTTGCGTTGGCATAGAACCTAAAATAAGTAAAGAATTAAAAAAAAAAAAAAAAAAAAAAAAAATACGGGAAAGGGAAAATGTGGTAAGATTTCCGTGAGATCACCGAAAAAACAGAGAAATTTTCTCTCTGTTCTTTCCCCCCTTCGTATTTGTGATTATTATTATTATTATTATTATTATTATTATTATATATATTTTTTTTTTAAGATGGGACATAACGGGAGTAGTGGGGCAGCTGAAAGGGCCGAAAAGGCAGAAGTGGGGCAGTAGAGGGGACATGAAGGCAGAAGTGGGGCAGGGGAAGGCATACAGGCAGTAGTGGGGCAGTAGAGGGGACATAAAGGCAGCAGTGGGGAAGTAGAGGAGACATAAAGACAGTAGTGGGGCAGTAGAGGGGACATAAAGGCAGTAGTGGGGCAGTAGAGGGGACATAAAGGCAGCAGTGGGGCAGTAGAGGGGACATAAAGGCAGTAGCGGGGCAGTAGAGTGGACATAAAGGCAGAATTGGGGCAGTAGAGGGGACATAAAGGCAGTATTTGGGCAGTAGTGTGTGTGGGGGGGTAGGCTAAGAAATGAGGTAGTGGGGCAGTAGAGAGCAAAACAGGCAGTAGTGGGGCAGTGGAGAGACATAAAGGAAGTAGAGGGGCAGAAGATAGATAAGGTATAGTAAAAAAAACGATAATTTTGCAGGTCAGTATATGATATTCCTCACTGTTAACATATACAACATATATATATATATATATATATATATGTATATATATATATATATATATATATATATATATATGTATATATATATATATATATCTGTATACATATATATGTATGTATAATAGATTTCAACTTAAGTAAAAGATGAATATGTATTACCAGATATCTGTGGCGGGTGGTGGGGCGGTGGCTGCAGCTGCTACGGCTGGTGTGGAGTTGTCTGAGGGGCGATGCACAGGGTCTGGGGGGGCCTGTGGAGAGAAAGCAAGAGGGAAAATGCACAGGGTCTGGGGGAGGCCTGTGGAGAAAGCAAGAGGGGAAATGCACAGGGTCTAGGGGAGGCCTGTGGAGAAAGTAATAGGGGAAATGCACAGGGTCTGGGGGAGGCCTGTGGAGAAAGCAAGAGGGGAAATGTACAGGGTCTAGGGGAGGCCTGTGGAGAAAGCAAGAGGGGAAAGGGAGGACCAAACAGGGCAGTAGCGGGGCAGTGTCACGGGGCAAAAAGGCAGTAGTGGGGCAGAGGGGGGTTATCAAGACAGTAGTAGTCGGGAAGTGGGGGGACAGTATAGGAGACAGAAAGGCAATGCAGGGGCAGTAGAAATACGTACGCTCTTTCACTGCCTGTCTGTCTTTCTGCCTGTCTTTTTCTCTCTCTTTTTCTCTCTCTGTCTCTCTCTGTCTCTCTCTGTCTCTCTCTGTCTCCCTCTATCTCTCTCTCTCTCTCTCTCCCTCCCTCCCTCCCCCCCCCCCTCCCTACCCCCCCCCCCCCCCCCTCTCTCTCTATCAGACCGTGCGTCGGTAGGGGCAAAAGGAGGGGCATCGTGTGGAGGAGGAGGACGAGCACCTATGCAATGATAGATAGATAGACAGATAGATAGATAGATAGATAGATAGATAGATAGATAGATAGATAGATAGATAGAAAGATAGATAGATAGATAGATAGATAGATGATAGCAGTAGTAGGGCGGTGGAGAGGGTTACAAAGGCAGTCGTCTGGCAGAGGAGAGGACAAAAAGGCAGTAGTGGGGCAGCAGACGGAACAAAAAGGCAGTAGAGGGGCAGCGGACGGAACAAAAAGGCAGTAATGGGGGCAAAAAGAGGGACATCTTGTGGCGGAGGGGGACGTGCACCTATGCAATGGCAGTGGTAGGGCAGAGGAGGGGACAAAAAGGCAGTAGTGGGGCAGCGGACGGGACAAAAAGGCAGTAGAGAGGCAGAGGACGGGACAAAAAGGAAGTAGTGGGGCAGCGGACAAAACAAAACGGCAGTAGTGGGGCAGCGGACGGAACAAAAAGGCAGTAGTGGGGGCGAAAGGAGGGGCATCTTGTGGCGGAGGGGGACGTGCACCTGTGCAATCGAAGTAGTAGGGCAGTGCAGAGGGGTATAAAGGCAGTAGTGGGGCAGAGGAGGGATGAAAAGGCAGTAGTGGGGCAGCGGACTGGACAAAAATGCAGTAGTGGGGCAGCGGACGGGACAAAAAGGCAGTAGTGGGGCAGCGGACGGGACAGAAAGGCAGTAGTAGGGGCGAAGGAGGGGCGTCTTGTGGGAGAGGAAGACGTGCACCTATGTGTGTTTGTGTGTGTGTGTGATTGTGTGTGTGTGTGTGTGTGTGTGTGTGTGTTCGCGTTCGTGTTCCTTCTGTGTGAAAAGAGATATTGTGATTAAGTGACGTATATTTATATGCACGTATCTGTGTGCAGTGCATATGTGCGTAATGTGCATGTAAATAGTCTATTATGCGGCTAGCCACAAATTTGACGTGTTTTGCGGGCGAGCCGGGCCGGGCCGGCGAGCGGCCGCAAATGTAGTTTTATCGGTCACTTGACCACGTGTTGTGGAGGTGACAGATAAATACGTATACCTGCAGGAGCGAAGGGAGGGGGGTCACTTGCAGGTGGAGTAGGGTTGACAACTATAACACAAAAACAGGATATATATATATATATATATATATTTCTGTATATATATATATATATATATATATGTATGCATGTATGTATATATAAATATATAAATATAAAAACATATATATATACATATATATACATATATATATCGTGTGTGTGTTTACACATGACAGAGAACATATTTGACTAAAGTAAACAAACAAAAAAAACAAAACAAAACAAAAACACAAAAACACACAACAACAAAAAAAAAAGGGGGGGGGGGACGTTGGGTAAGGTGACAAACATTGAGTACATACATGTGTGAACAAGGAAGCATGATTGAGAACATAAGAACATATTTCTACCCAAAAGAAAACCAGGAAAAAAAAGGGGGCAAAATTGGGGCGGGGAAAAAAAAGGAAAAACTGACGAGACGAAATGGCGCTAGTGAGGCGGGGGGGGGGGGGAGGAAGGCATTATTATTATTATTATTATTATTATTATTATTATTATTATTATTATTACTATTATTATTATTATTATTATTATTATTATTATTGTTATTATTATTGTTATTATTATTATTATTATTATTATTATTATTATTATTATTATTATTATTATTATTATTATTATTTAGGGAGTACATAGGCCATTGGTCCTTTTCAATGGGCTGATTGGTATAAAGCTCCTAGAGTAATGTTCTATGCCGTCACTTCCTTTATTCCACCGATTGGTGTGGAGACTTTCCTTATGGAATGGAGGACTGGATGCACATGGCCTTTTGGCTCAGCAATTGGCAGGAGATACATTATTATTATTATTATTATTATTATTATTATTATTAGCTCCATCGGTGGCCCCGATCATCAGGCGAGAGACTGACACGGGGGGGTGGAGGACCTTGAACAAGGGTATTGGAGGCTTATGTCCGTTGAGGATATGCCATTAGCTGCATCAGTACGCCTCAGATATAGTAAATCTGCCTTGGAGTGTTGACTGTGACATATTTGAGGGAAATCCCGATGAAAAAACCCAGTCACACTTGCTAAACAGAGTTCCAGCCCAATGGCCTCAAGGCGTTAAACTGTGACGCCAACTCATAACCCTTTGGTGGTAGATGCTGGGGAGGAGGGTCGTTGCGCGCGTAAAAGATCTTAAACTCCGCATATGCTGGTTGATAGCCCAGGACCCAGCAGACACCAGATTGTTATGGGTGGGGTTTCGAGGCAGCTCTAGCAACCGCGCTTGGTGTATGCACTTGCACATTCGGTGACGTCTTGCAAGAGGTTGCTGGGACTGCGGAAT
>WBZZ01004972.1:57500-62500 GCA_019918135.1 Paulinella micropora
TAATGTTTAATCTATGGGCGTGGCTTAGCTTGAAAAGCCATGGCCTCCTATACTACCCCCGGACAAGAACTTTCAGCACCGGCCAAGCTGCACACCAACCACTGTCTCGCTGTGGTTGGTGTCTGTGCCCAGTTCAAGCCGAAAGGTAGCCGAGCCCTTTTGAACTATACGGGACAACACTAGAACACTCCCCAGGAGCGCGTGCCCTAAGGAGATGATGCCATGAGCAAGTCGAGGTTTCAGGAGTTCACGCTCGTTGTGAGTTACCTTTCTACAATCCCGACTTCATCAACCCTTTGCATCACGCCCCGACTTCATCAGCCATGGTCAGGAGTTGGTTGCCTGTTTAGCCCTTGCGCTGCGCGCGATTAACGGCGGACACAAAATCGTCATTGTAGGAGATAGTTAGATCTGAACCCTAGGCTGAGTTGCCAGTGGCAGAGACCGTCTCCAGGGATAGATAGATAGATAGATAGATAGATAGATAGATAGATAGATAGTTGGATAGATGGATAGATGGATAGATAGATAGATAGATAGATAGATAGATAGATATTCCTCAAATCAAGGATGGAGAAGGTAGACAAGAAGCATAAGACGTTTGTGCTTTAGTCGGTTTTCTTGTTTCATGCCCAACGAAAGAGGCAACCACTGGCTACCAGCTACCCGTATCCTAGAGATGTTATGCGAAAAATACTGCCACTCCATATGTTACCCCATTTTTTCCCTCAAACAGACTCTAACTCAATCTCAGCTGCCCTCAGCTGCCCTCGAACACCTTGTTGTTATTGTTGTTGTTGTTGTTGTTGTTGTTGTTGTTGTTGTTGTTGCTGATGATGATGATGATGACGATGATGAAATTTTTATTGTTATTAAATTTAATAAAGTAATTAAACCAATGGCATGATGGTGCATGGCTGTTATTGTTGTTGTTCTCGATCATTATTATCGTCATTATTCTTATTACTATTATTATTTTATTATTATTATTATTATTATTATTATCATTATTATTATTATTATTACTATTATTATTATTATTATTATTATTGTTATTATTATTATTACTATTATTATTATTATTATTATTGTTATTATTATTATTATTGTTAATTACTATTATTATTATTAATTATTATTATTATTATTAATTTTTATTATTATTACTATTATTATTATTATTATTGTTATTATTATTATTATGATTAGTTATACCATTTGGGCCCTGTCGCCAGTTCGATTCCCGTCGGTGCCACCAGTATTTTCATTGAACATACCGGTCCGTCCGGACCAGTATTTTCATTGAACATACCGGTCCGTCTGGAAGTGTTGGAACTGCCCTTGCGGGGGTGTCATTAGAGCCTATCGTCAATTCTTCGTACTCCCCTCACGGGTGAGACGATGGAGGCGCATGTGCAGAAATGCATCAGCCATTGACAGAGAAGCACTATTATTATGATTATTATTATTATTATTATTATTATTATTATTATTATTATTATTATTATTATTATTATTATCATTATGGACACCGTGATAGCCCAGTGGTCAAGTTCTACCATCTGGGCCCTGTCGCCAGTTCGATTCCCGTCGGTGCCACCAGTATTTTCATTGAACATACCGGTCCGTCTGGAAGTGTTGGAACTGCCCTTGCGGGGGTGTCATTAGAGCCTATCGTCAATTCTTCGTACTCCCCTCACGGGTGAGACGATGGAGGCGCATGTGCAGATTTGCATCAGCCATTGACAGAGAAGCACTATTATTATCATTATATTATTATTATTATTATTATTATTATTATTATTATTATTATTATTATTATTATTATTATTATTATTATTGTGGCACCTCGATAGCCCAGTGGTTAAGGTCTACCATCTGGGACCTGTATCTGGGACCTGTCGCCAGTTCGATTCCCGTCGGTGCCAGTATTTTCAAAGGATATTTTCTTTGAACGTATTGGTCTGTCTGGAAGGCTTGGAGCTGCCTTGCGGCGGTGTCAGTAGAGCCTATCGTCAAATCTTCGTACTCCCCTCACGGGTGAGACGATGGAGGCACATGTGCAGAAATGCATTCGCCATTGACTGAGAAGCACTATTATTATTATTATTATTATTATTATTATTATTATTATTATTATTATTATTATTATTATTATTATTAGGGAGTACATAGGCCATCGGTCCTTTCCATGGGCTGATTGGTATAAAGCTCCTAGAGTAATGTTCTATGCCGTCACTTCCTTTATTCCACCGATTGGTGTGGAGACTTTCCTTATGGAATGGAGGACTGGATGCACATGGCCTTTTGGCTCAGCAATTGGCAGGAGATACACTATTATTATTATTATTATTATTATTATTATTATTATTATTATTATTATTATTATTATCATTACTATTACCATTATTATTATTATCATTATTATTATTATTATTATTATTACTATTACCATTATTATTATTATTATTATTATTATTATTATTATTATTATTATTATTATTATTATTATTACTATTACCATTATTATTATTATTATTATTATTATTGTTGGTGTTATCATTATTATTATTATTATTATTATCATTATCATTATTATTATTATTATTATTATTATTATTATTATTATTGGTTTATTATTGTTATTATTATTATTATTATTATTATTATTATTGTTATTATTATTATTATTAGGGAGTACATAGGCCATCGGTCCCTTTCCATGGGCTGATTGGTATAAAGCTCCTAGAGTAATGTTCTATGCCGTTACTTCCTTTATTCCACCGATTGGTGTGGAGACTTTCCTTATGGAATGGAGGACTGGATGCACATGACGATACATACATACATATTATTATTATTATTATTATTATTATTATTATTATTATTATTATTATTATTATCATTATTATTACTATTATTATTACTATTATCACTATTACCATTCTTATTATTATTATTATTACTATTATTATTACCATTATTATTATTGTTATTATTATTATTATTATTATTATTATTATTGTTATTGGTCAAGTTCTACCATCTGGGCCCTGTCACCAGTTCGATTCCCGTCGGTGCCACCAGTATCTTCATTGAACATACCGATCCGTCTGGACCAGTATTTTCATTGAACATACCGGCCCCCGTCTGGAAGTGTTGGAACTGCCCTTGCGGGGGTGTCATTAGAGCTTATCGTCAATTCTTCGTACTCCCCTCACGGGTGAGACGATGGAGGCGCATGTGCAGAAATGCATCAGCCATTGACAGAGAAGCACTATTATTGTTATTATTATTATTATTATTATTATTATTATTATTATTATTATTATTACTACTATCATTATTATTATTATTATTATTATTATTATTATTATTATTATTATTATTATTATTATTGGTGTTATTATTGTTATTTATTATTGTTATTATTATTGTTATTATTGGACACCGTGATAGCCCAGTGGTCAAGTTCTACCATCTGGGCCCTGTCGCCAGTTCGATTCCCGTCGGTGCCACCAGTATTTTCATTGAACATACCGATCCTTCTGGACCAGTATTTTCATTGAACATACCGGCCCGTCTGGAAGTGTTGGAACTGCCCTTGCGGGGGTGTCATTAGAGCTTATCGTCAATTCTTCGTACTCCCCTCACGGGTGAGACGATGGAGGCGCATGTGCAGAAATGCATCAGCCATTGACAGAGAAGCACTATTATTGTTATTATTATTATTATCATTATTATTATTATTATTATTGTTGTTATTATTATTATTATTATTATTATTATTATTATTATTATTATTATCATTATCATTATCATTATCACTATCATTATCATTATCTTTTTCGGTATCGGTATCGGTATCGTTATTATTATTATTATTATTATTATTATTATTATTATTATTATTATTATTATTATTATTATTATTATTGTTGTTGTTGTTGTTGTTGTTGTTGTTGATGTTGCTGTTGTTGGTTTGTTGGTTTGTTGTTGTTGGTTTGTTGGTTTGTTGTTGGTTTATTGATGGTTAGTTGTTGTTGTTGTTGTTGTTGTTGTTGTTGTTGTTGTTGTTGTTGTTGTTGTTGTTGTTGGTTTGTTGGTTTGTTGTTGGTTTATTGTTGGTTTGTTGTTGTTGATGTTGTTGTTGTTGTTGTTGTTGTTGTTGTTGCTGTTGTTGGTTTGTTGGTTTGTTGTTGTTGGTTTGGTTTATTGTTGGTTTGTTGTTGTTGTTGTTGTTGTTGTTGTTGTTGCTGTTGTTGTTGTTGTTGTTGTTGTTGTTGTTGTTATTGTAAGGTTGGCAAGGTCTAGTCGATCGTGTGTCCATTTCAATCGACATTACTGTAATATTGTTAATTGTTATTATTGTTATTGTTATTGCTGTACATATTCAGCTTCAAGGCGCAGTCAATTTGTCCGTTTTTCATTGTTGTTGTTATTGTTATTGTTTTTATTTGTTGTTGTGGTAGGTTTGCTCCAGGGAGGGGGGGGGGGGGGGCGAATGACATATATATATATATATATATATATATATATATATATATATATATATATATTTCAGGTGTTGGCAGGGACATCAAGTCAATCGTTTCAATATAGACATTACTATATATTTGTTGTTGTTATTATTGTTATTTGTTAAGATTGACAAGGTTCAGTAAGTCGTGTGTCGATTTCAATTGAAGTTACTGTATATTAGTGTTGTTATTATTGGTATTGTTATTTGCTGTACATGTTAAGATTGACAAAGAGAAGAGAAGAGAAGAGAAGATAAGAGAAGAAAAGAGAAAAGAAGAGAAAACAAGAGAATAGATGGGAACAGAAAATAGAAGAAGAGAAAAAGAAAAGATAGATAGATAGATAGATAGATAGATACACAAGGTCTAGTTCATTGCGTGTCTGTTTTCATTGACATTACGATATTTTGTTGTTGTTATTAATGTTACTATCTATCTATCTATCTATCTATCTATCTATCTATCTATCTATCTATCTAT
>WBZZ01004972.1:82500-90000 GCA_019918135.1 Paulinella micropora
TCTATCTACCTATCTATCTATCTATCTAGTCTATCTATCTAATCTATCTCATCTATCTGTCTCACCTATCTATCTCATCTATGTATCTCATTTATCTATCTAATCTAATCCATCCATCTATCCATCCATTTCTTCATCCATCTGACCTACCTACCTATCTAACCTACCTATATAATCTACCTATCTAACCTACCTATCTAACCTACCTATCATAAGCTATCTCTACCTTATCTATCTTATCAGGGCGACAAGGGATAGTGGTTGCGTTGCGCTGTTTTTTCGCAAGCTCCTACACTACATTCCCTTAGATCATGCCTTGTCCTTCCACAAGCTGGTATTCCATCTATTGCCCCACTACTGCCTTTATATCCCTCTACTGCCTAACTACTGCCTTTTTATCCTCTACTGCCCCACTACTTCCTTTATATCCCCTCTACTTCCCGACTACAGCCTTTATGTCCCCTCTACTGCCTAACTACTGCCTTGATGCCCCCTCCACTGCCCCACTGCTTCTTTTCGCAAGCTCCTACCCTACATTCCCTTAGATCATGCCTTGTCCTTCCACAAGCTGGTCCGGAAGCCTCAGTATTCCATCTATTGCCCCACTACTGCCTTTATGTTCCCTCTACTGCCTAACTACTGCCTTTATATCCCTCTACTGCCCCACTACTGCCTTCCTCCTTGGACCATGCATTCTTCTTTCACAAACTGGTCCACACGCCACAACTTCCTTAGTATTCCACCAACTGCCCCACTAATGCCTTTATGACACATCCATTACCCCGCTACTGCCTTTCTGTCCCATCTACTGCCCTATTACTATCGTTATGTCCTATCTAATATGCTATTACTGCTCTTTATGTCCCCTCTACTGCCCCTCTTCTACCTTTCCGCCCCATCTACTGCCCCACTACTGCCTTTATGTTCCTCACTACTGCCCTTTTTTTACGCAGATCGCGGCGAGGATGACCAATGACAAGTTTAGCGCAGATTGTTCCAATTTGCTGCCCCACTACTGCCTTTATGCCCCTCCACTGCCTCACTACTGCCTTTATGCCCCTCCCCTGCCCCACTACTACCTTTATGCCCCTCCACTGCCCCACTACTGCCTTTATGTCCCGCTACTGCCCGCCCCCCCCCCCTTTTTTTTTTTTTTTTTTTTTTTTTTTTTTTTTTTTTTCTTGGATTGCGGCCATGGTGATGATGGCGAACTAGCACAATGGCTTGTGCCCCCATTTACTTGCCCATTACTGCCTTTTATGTCCTCCATACTGCCTCTATGTCCCATCTACTACCCCACTACTGCCTTTATGTTCCCCACTACTGCCTTTCCGCCCGCCCCCCCCCCCCCGCTAATGTCTTTTTTTCCCCCTAGATCGCGGCGATGGTGATGATGGCAAGCTTGGCTCACGGCTTCGGCCACTTCATCAACTTCGCTGTTGCGCCGTTCCAGACACTGACCCTGTTTGGCACTTGTAAGTGATCCTTGTTGTTGTTGTTGTTCTTATGAATTATTATTATTATTATTATTATTATTATTATTATTATTAGGGAGTACATAGGCCATCGGTCCTTTCCATGGGCTGATTGGTATAAAGCTCCTAGAGTAATGTTCTATGCCGTCACTTCCTTTATTCCACCGATTGGTGCGGAGACTTTCCTTATGGAATGGAGGACTGGATGCACATGGCCTTTTGGCTCAGCAATTGGCAGGAGATACACTATTATTATTATTATTATTATTATTATTATTATTTTGGACACATATTTGAGGGAAATCCCGATGAAAAAACCTAGTCACACTTGCTAAACAGAGTTCCAGCCCAATGGCCTCAAGGCGTTAAACTGTGACGCCAACTCATAACCCTTTGGTGGTAGATGCTGGGGAGGAGGGTCGTTGCGCGCGTAAAAGATCTTAAACTCCGCATATGCTGGTTGATAGCCCAGGACCCAGCAGACACCAGATTGTTACGGGTGGGGTTTCGAGGCAGCTCTAGCAACCGCGCTTGGTGTATGCACTTGCACATTCGGTGACGTCTTGCAAGAGGTTGCTGGGACTGCGGAATAACCTCGGCTTAGTGCAGTCTTGCCCTCAGGAGCTCCATCGGTGGCCCCGATCATCAGGCGAGAGACTGACACGGGGGGGTGGAGGACCTCGAACAAGGGTATTAGAGGCTTATGTCCGTTGAGGATATGCCATTAGCTGCATCAGTACGCCTCAGATATATTATTATTATCATTATTATTATTACCTAGTCACACTTGCTAAACAGAGTTCCAGCCCAATGGCCTCAAGGCGTTAAACTGTGACGCCAACTCATAACCCTTTGGTGGTAGATGCTGGGGAGGAGGGTCGTTGCGCGCGTAAAAGATCTTAAACTCCGCATATGCTGGTTGATAGCCCAGGACCCAGCAGACACCAGATTGTTATGGGTGGGGTTTCGAGGCAGCTCTAGCAACCGCGCTTGGTGTATGCACTTGCACATTCGGTGACGTCTTGCAAGAGGTTGCTGGGACTGCGGAATAACCTCGGCTTAGTGCAGTCTTGCCCTCAGGAGCTCCATCGGTGGCCCCGATCATCAGGCGAGAGACTGACACGGGGGGGTGGAGGACCTCGAACAAGGGTATTGGAGGCTTATGTCCGTTGAGGATATGCCATTAGCTGCATCAGTACGCCTCAGATATAGTATTATTATTATTATTGTTATTGTTAGTGGCACCGCGATAGCCCAGCGGTTAAGGTCTACCATCTGGGACCTGTCGCCAGTTCGATTCCAGTCGGTGCCAGTATTTTCAAAGGATATTTTCTTTGAAAGTATTGATCTGTCTGGAAGGCTTGGAGCTGCCTTGCGGGGGTGTCAGTAGAGCCTATCGTCAAATCTTCGTACTCCCCTCGCGGGTGAGACGATGGAGGCACATGTGCAGAAATGCATTCGCCATTGACTGAGAAGCACTATTATTATTATTATTATTATTATTATTATTATTATTATTATTATTATTATTATTATTATTATTAGCATAATCATCATCATCATCATCATCATCATCATTTATTAAATTCGTATACACCGTGTACAATATGTAACATGTATTTTATATTATGATATATATGCATATCTAAATAGGGCCTTGTCTATCTGGAGGAGAAATATGTTTCGCTATGCTTAATATCTACTCTACCATTAATATGTCTATATATGTAATATTCATGTTGTGATATTGTTATGTATGATTAGGGGTCTTGGCTATCTAGAGGTGAATATTTTTTCGCTATACTTAATATCTATTCCACCATTATGTGTATATATGTAATATTATAATGTCATACAGCCCAATGGCCTCAAGGCGTTAAACTGTGACGCCAACTCGTAACCCTTTGGTGGTAGATGCTGGGGAGGAGGGTCGTTGCGCGCGTAAAAGATCTTAAACTCCGCATATGCTGGTTGATAGCCCAGGACCCAGCAGACACCAGATTGTTATGGGTGGGGTTTCGAGGCAGCTCTAGCAACCGCGCTTGGTGTATGCACTTGCACATTCGGTGACGTCTTGCAAGAGGTTGCTGGGACTGCGGAATAACCTCGGCTTAGTGCAGTCTTGCCCTCAGGAGCTCCATCGGTGGCCCCGATCATCAGGCGAGAGACTGACACGGGGGGGTGGAGGACCTCGAACAAGGGTATTGGAGGCTTATGTCCGTTGAGGATATGCCATTAGCTGCATCAGTACGCCTCAGATATAGTAAATCTGCCTTGGAGTGTTGACTGTGACATATTTGAGGGAAATCCCGATGAAAAAACCTAGTCACACTTGCTAAACAGAGTTCCAGCCCAATGGCCTCAAGGCGTTAAACTGTGACGCCAACTCATAACCCTTTGGTGGTAGATGCTGGGGAGGAGGGTCGTTGCGCGCGTAAAAGATCTTAAACTCCGCATATGCTGGTTGATAGCCCGGGACCCAGCAGACACCAGATTGTTATGGGTGGGGTTTCGAGGCAGCTCTAGCAACCGCGCTTGGTGTATGCACTTGCACATTCGGTGACGTCTTGCAAGAGGTTGCTGGGACTGCGGAATAACCTCGGCTTAGTGCAGTCTTGCCCTCAGGAGCTCCATCGGTGGCCCCGATCATCAGGCGAGAGACTGACACGGGGGGGTGGAGGACCTCGAACAAGGGTATTGGAGGCTTATGTCCGTTGAGGATATGCCATTAGCTGCATCAGTACGCCTCAGATATAGTATAATGTCATATTATCATCATCCTATCTTGATTACTACTACTCACTTAATCATTATTATATAATATCTATATATGTAACATTATAATATTCGTAGATCTGAATAGGGCCTTGGCTATACATACATACATACATACATACATACATACATACATATGTACATAGAAACATACATACATACATACATACATACATACATACATACACAGTTGGAGAAATATGTTTTGCTACACTTATATCTACTCTACAATTATATATGTCTATATTTGTCATATTGTAATATTCTAATATTTGATTAGGGCTATGGCTATCTGGAGGAAAAATATGTTTCGCTATACTCAATATCTACTCTACCATTATAGCTGTATGTGTAATTTTAATATTATGATGTTTTGTCGTGTGAACAGGCTGGAGGAGAAATACGCTATACTTAATATCTACTCGATCATCATCCTATCCATTAATCATTATTACTTTTAATAATTATTACACTTAATCATTATTATATTATATCTCACTTACTCAGTATTATATCTCTTTTCTGTTATATTTATCATTAGCTCATTATTACATTATATCTCTTTTATGTTATATTATCATTATCTCATTATTTTTTTACATTATTTCTCTTTTATGTTATATTTATCATTATCTCGTTATTACATTATATCTCTCTTATGTTATATTATATCATTATTCTCACTTACTCATTATTTCATTATATATAAATACGTAAAACATTATATTCGTATATCGGATTATCTATCTATCTATCTATCTATCTATCTATCTATCTATCTATCTATCTACAGGGCCTTGGCTATCTGGAGGAGCAATATGTTTCGCTATGCTTAATATCTACTCCACCATTTGGGAGGAGGTTTGAATATTTATATCGCACTGCATCGATGTCCCTGATGACTACCCCCACTACTGCCTTTCTTTCCCCTCTACTGCCTGCACTACTGCCTTTATGACCCCTCTACTGCCCCACTACTGCCTTTTTGTCCCCTCTGCTGCCCCACTACTGCCTTTCTGTCCCCTCTGCTGACCCACTGCTGCCTTTCTGACCCGCTGCTGCCTTTCTGTCCCTCTACTGCCCCACTGCTGCCTGTGTCCCCTCTACTGCCCCACTTCTGCCTTTCTGTCCCCTCTACTGCCCCACTGCTGCCTTTATGTTCCCTCTGCTGCCCCACTACTGCCTTTCTGTCTCCTCTACTGCCCAACTGCTGTCTTTCTGTCCCCTCTGCTGCCCCACTACTGCCTTTCTGACCCCTCTACTGCCCCACTACTGCCTTTCTGTCCTATCTACTGCCCCACTACTGCCTTTCTGTCCCCTCTTTCTGTACTGTCTTCATGTCCCCTCTACTCTAGTGCCCCGCTACGGCCTTTCTGTTCCCTTTTCTGCCCCACTGCTGTTTCTTTATCCCCTCTACTGCGCCACTACTGCTTTTCCGTCCCCTGTACTGTAATTACATTTCTACTAACTTCTGTCCCCTCTGCTCTTCTCCCCCACTACTGCCTTTCTGTCTTCTTTACTACCCCGCTATTGCCTTTCTGTTTCCTCTACTGCCCCATTCTGCCTTGATGTCTCCTCTACTGCCCCACTACTGCCTTTCTGTCCCCTCTACTGCCCCACTTCTGCCTTGATGTCTCCTCTACAGCCCCCACTGCTGCCTTTATGTCCCTCTGCTACCCCTCTACTGCCTTTCTGTCCTCCCTACTGCCCTAATACTGCCTTTATGCCTCCTCTACTGCCCCACCACTGCCTTTATGACCTTACCACCATTTGCATGCACATGCATGTTTTTTTATCTCAGGTGAAAATGGCTCAGTTTGAAATCTTTTGGTATAACCATCACTGGTTCATCGTGTTTTATGCGGGAATTCTCTCTCATGGCATGGACGGCTGGCAGAAGAACTTCTGGCCCTGGTCAGGGACGTAAAGGCAGTAGTGGGGCAGTAGAGTAGAGGGTAGTAAAGGCAGTAGAGTGGCAGTGGAGGGGACGGAAAGGCAGTAGTGGGGCAGTAGAGGGGGAAAGAAAGGCAGTGGTGTGGTAGTGATATTCATAGAGGGGGACATGTGTGTGTATATATATACAGGGTTGTAGTCTGTACGCAACCAAACGTTATGTGCGCTATTAACGGCCTATTCAGCCTATTACTAGTATAGTCTGCGGCTAGCCACAAATTTGACGTGTTTTACGGGCGAGCCGAGCTGGGCCGGCGAGCCCGCACAACACGTCATATTTGGCGCGCCGCACATAGTTTTATCGGTAACCTGACCACATTTTGTGGAGGTGACCGATAAATATATATATATATATATACATACATGCATATATATATATATATATATATATATATATATGTGTGTGTGTGTGTGTATGTATGCATATATATATATATATATATATATTTATATGACAGTAGATGGGATGTAAAGGTAGTAGCGGGCCAGTAGAGGTGACGTAAAGAAAGGCAGTAGTGTGGCAGTAGAAGGGACAGAAAGGCAGTAGTGGGGCAGTAGAGGGGACAGAAAGGCAGTAGTGGGGCAGTAGAGGGGACAGAAAGGCAGTAGTGTCAGAAGAGATGACATGTATATGTATGTATGTAGAGGTGTGTGGTCCTGCGTATTTCTAGGTTATCGAAAGACATATGCGCAACTTGCTAACTATTCACCTATAACATATATATAAACGACAGTAGATGGGAAAGTAAGGTTGTAGTGGGGCGGTAGAGGAAACAGAAGAAAAGGCAGTAGTGGGGCAGTAGAAGGGACATAAAGGCAGTAGTGGGGCAGTGGAGGGCATCAAGGAAGAAGTGGGGCAGTAGAGTGACAAAAAGGCAGTAGTGTGGCAGCAGAGTGACAAAGAGGCAGTAGTGGGGCAGTAGAGGACAAAAATGCAGTAGTGGGGCAGTAGAGGGAAAAAAGGCAGTAGTGGGGCATTAAATGGACAAAAAGGCAGCAGTGGGGCAGTAAACGGAAAAAGGCAGTAGTGGGGCAGTAGAGGGACAAAAAGGCAGTAGTGAGGCAGTAAATGGGCAAAAAGGCAGTAGTGGGGCAGTAGGAGTTACACAAAAAAGTTCTTGTATGTATGCATAGGTTTGTAGTCCCGGCGTGTCTCTATGCTACGGAAAGATACATGCGATATTGGAGGGCTAGTCAGCCTATTATTCTTCTCTCATGCACTATGATGGACGGTGTGGTGTCTATCGAACTTGCAAAGGTGGGTAGTGACAAGCACAACTACAACAACACACACCTA
>WBZZ01004972.1:105000-107500 GCA_019918135.1 Paulinella micropora
CAGAAAGAGTGTAATCCACTTGCTTGTCTTAGGGCTGATGCCGAGAATCATCCTCATGGGGCGCAGCATTGCTGCCTCCAGCTTGGTGAGCTGCGATACGGGGGCACGCCAGACATCGAAGGCGTACTTCAGCTTGGCCCCCACAAGTTGATTCCAGCACATGAGACGATACCTAGCTTGTATCTCATCTGCACACCACAAAGAGTACCAACCTGCGGTGGCGACTTCAGTGACACGCGTAGCCCGCAGGGCCTGCTCCTTCCACTTCAGGTCGTCGGTGATAACCACTCCCAGGTACTTGTACTGACTGGTGACACTAAGCTTCTGGCCGCGAAACCACACCACGGGCTCACCTCGCTCCCTGATACTTGGTCGTTTCGCCTTGCTCGACGTGTAAATGGGCATGGTTTCCGTCTTGCCGGGCTTCAAGTTGACTTCCAGCCGGTAATCTTCCGCGAACTTGGCCACAACATTGACCATCTTCTGGAGCTCGGTGCGACTGTGAGCGATGAGGGCCACGTCGTCCGCGTATAGAAGTGCCTTGATGTCGTTCAGCCGCTTCACATCCGTGATCTTGAGGGCACTCGCCAGCCGATCACACAGCTCATCCATAAAGACGTTGAAGAGTGTGGGAGAGAGAGGGGACCCCTGTTGGACGCCTACACCCTCCAGTACTTCGGGGGTGAGTACTCCATCAACTAGCACTTGCGACGAAGTCTGCTCGTAGCACCTGCGTAGCGTGCGCCAGAACTTGCCCCTTACACCCAGCTTCCAGAGCCTCTCAAATAGGCCATCTCTCCAAACAGACGGGAAAGCCTTGCGTAGATCGACGAACAGGACATACGACTCCCGCTTCTGCTGCTGACGCCCCTTCAACCTCTGCGAAAAGGTAAAGACCTGGTCCGTAGTGCGACGCCCCGGACGGAAGCCTCCCTGCTCTGGACGTAGCTTATCCGGGCCATCCACGAAGAGCGTTAGACGAGTAGCTAATAAGGACAGATACAGCTTACCAAGGCAACTAATAATCGAGATATCCCTCCAGTTGTCAGGATCCGTAGGATCCCCACCCTTGGGGATATTGACGATGATTCCCTTGCCCCAAGCTTTTGGAGTCCTCTCGGCTTCTCGAATCCAGTTGAAGTACTGCGTTAAGTAGCCATTGATGTAGGCGCCGCCATACTTGAGCATCTCGTTCTTCACTTTGTCCTCGCCACAAGCTTTGTGGTTATTCAGGGCACGTTGCCTTGCAAGGACCTCCTCTTGCGTGAACGGCTTGTCCAGCTCTTCGCAAGTGTCTTCACCTACTTCGTGCTCCTTCATAGCCCGGGCCACCTCATCTCTGAAGCGATCGTTCCAGTGGAACTGCCGCTTAGCTTCGGCTTCCTCCCACTCCAGCGAGCCTGCTTCTGCACAGCACTCCACCACAACAGCCGCACTTGCCGGATTTTCCAGTGGCTTCACCGAATTTTTCCGAAATTCCTCCCACCGAGCGACCTTTTCCGGCAGCGTACACGCCAGTGAGCCATCCTCCCTTTGCACCGGCGCGGAGACCTTCGCTCTGCGTGCCCCGCCAAGCCGCTTCGCGAGTAGCCAAAAGCGCTTTGAGGATTGCTCGCGTTGACATTTGACCGCTTCTTCCTGCACTTGCTTGAAGGAGGCGGACTTCTTGGCCCGAGTTGCCTTCCGAATTTGCTTGCGGAGCCGTAGCCAATTCAGACGGGCTTCCGCATTCGATTCATCCCTCCTGTATGCTGCGTAGGCCTCCCGGCGCTGCTGAATGAGCTCCTTTAGCTCCCCGTCGAACCAATTGTTGGTGAAACGGGGTCGTATACATCTGGAGCCAAGGACCCGGTGCGCCGCCATTCGGAAGGACTGCGCCACTCGCTCGGTGACGTCATCTACCACCCGTTGGCTGTCGGCACCACCCGATAGGTCAAGCTCAGGCAGCTGATGCACTCCAAGCTTCTGTAGGCAATGCTGGAATACGTCATCGAACTTGTCGCGTAGATAATCCAGCGCTTGCTTCGCAGCGTGATCATTACCCGAGACACCAGCACCAATAAGCTTATCAACACGAAAGGACTTGTAAGGTTTCGCAGCCCGCTTTGGCCGGCGCTGGCCGCACCACGTCAGTTCGGCCCATACTGCCTTGTGGTCCGTATCAAGATCATCTTCGCATACACCGAACTTTGCTCCAGATGCCAAGCCAGGCGACGCGCAGATGTAATCGAGGAGGTGCTTGCCTGTGCCCATGCCGCGCTGCTCACGCCGGGACCACCAGTAACACCCTTCCACTGGGCACGAGAAGCCGCTCAGATTTCGCAGGCCCGTAGCGACGAGGACAGCCGCGAGTCTCTTGCCGTTCTCCGAACGTACCGGTGCTCCCTTATCATCGACCTCCCCGTGCTGACCGACGATGCCCTCCTCTTTTCGGCTGCATGCCGGCCCGAGCTTCGCGTTGGCATCCGCCACCGTGACCACAAGACCTTTAGCTCCAAAA
>WBZZ01004972.1:125000-157428 GCA_019918135.1 Paulinella micropora
AATGTTCACAGTAATAGTATGAATATTATAATAATAAAACTTGATATATACAGCCGAGGACATTCAAGTGCCAAAGTCAGCATGATCAGATTCGAATGAACACACGGAATTCGAATTAGTGCTATTTAATCGTAACATTTCACAAAAATTGTGTAGATTTTCCGGACGGATATAACTTAATATACTGTAGCAGTGTAGATTTTCCGGACGTCATTCCGTGCCCAGAATCGTCCTGCACCGTTCCCTCACCCTCATAACAAAGAAGCCTATAAAAATAGCCTGTTACTGAACAGCACAGAGCAAACAGTTTGAATCCCCATTTGATGGGTTTTTTCGGTTCGTATTGCCTGAGGTAGGTACGCCCTTTAAAAGGGATCATTCCCTCGTCGATTGAATTCCCACAGCCTAGGAAAATTTTCTTGTATAATCTCAATAAAGACTCGAACATTGAAAAGTTTTGTCATTCTGAGGGGAGTCACGAGGAGCTGCCAGACGGGGGTCAGTGAGATGAAAATAACGTTTGATATTCTGATACCTCACGTACCCCATGATGCTTGCAATGTCTGGCCACTGCCAGAAGTCTGACACAGCGCCAATCCAACAATTGATTTCAGCAGGC
This sequence comes from Paulinella micropora, assembly GCA_019918135.1. Lineage (NCBI taxonomy): Eukaryota > Cercozoa > Imbricatea > Euglyphida > Paulinellidae > Paulinella > Paulinella micropora. Next base: position 125,620 of record WBZZ01004972.1, read on the forward strand.
AACCCCATCACCCCCATCATTATAAGGATCGCTAAAAATGAAAGTATGTCAGATAGTGTCACGGGTACCCAAGGCCGCTGACGCTCTGAGGGGTTAAGATAACGTTTCCAGGTTGCATACTTGTTGGTGTTTCTTGTGACATTCTGCCAGAATTGCGTGGGTAAGAACATAAAGAAAATATCCACCATACTCACTGAGGAGGTCGGGGGAACGCACAGAAAGTACTGCCCTTTGAATGCCGGCAGCACACGAGGAGGTGCAACACCCACCTTCCATTCTTTGACATCTTTGAACTCACTGGCAGGTATTAATAGGCTATCGCCTTCGTCAATCTCTAGTGCCGGATCCTCCTCCTCGTCTTCACAAGACCCCTCATCTAGTCGATAATACAACCAAACACAGTCCTCAAAAGATGAGAATGATGTCTCGTTATATTAGTTCAGTGAAGCCAAAAAGGAAAACGGCAACAGACCAGGAATATTAATAAAATGGCATCAGGTCTGATGGCAATCCGGACAAATAATACTGAAAAACAAGCTGGTGCACCTGTCACCAGGAAAAGGTACTAAATATAATGCTATCAGGGGGTGATGCCTACAATCGACATCATCGTCACTGACAAGTGAGTCGCTGGGATGAGGGGCCCGTTTGTTGTCAATTGCTCCTGCTTTTTGATCCTCTTCATCGGTTGAACTACCCGACTCATCCCCCGACTCATCCCCCGACTCTGGCGGTCTGTTGGAAAACAGTACAGTAAGGAATACTGACGGCCAACGCCGATGCATGTATGGAAGTACAGAAATCTACTATACTTCCAGCATCGTCCTTGGCCGACAACAAAACAGAAGCAAATTGCACAAAATAGCTGAAACCAGGTAGGGATAGGTACACATAGTCATCGTCATCAGGGTCGCTGGGTATCAAGCCGTCCTCACTGCAAACACGAAGAGAAACCATTCGACATCACAATCAAAATTCGAGGTTCAACAAAAACAAGTCTACCCAGCATTTATTGCATTTTTGGCATCCCAGTCGATTTCCTGGCCTTGCACAAGTATGCCGTTATCGGCAGAGCCACTCCCTTCAATTCTGTATTTGATATCTCCGAAGCAATCATCACGGAATCGTCTTCATCCTCCTCATCCCACTTCATCCAAAACTTGTCTTTTGTACAACCATATTACTGACGACATTCAAGAGAAAAAAAAATTAGTTTTTCGATTTTTGTTGGAATTTTAATTTTGGTTGGAATTTCGATTTTGGTTGGAAATTTGAATTTTTTAAATTAACTGCTATATTCGTCCCGCAAAATATCGTAAACTTTCGCGAAATGTTACCGGCCGTTAAATTGGAAAATTTGAATTTTTGCCACAAAAATGAAAAACTGACACAAAATTAAAATTCCAACCAACATCGAAAAACTAATTTTTTTTTCTCTTGAATGTCGTCAGTAATACTGTCGAGAAACAGTACCCTCAATCGCACTCGTCTTCCAGTCATCAGGCCATTTTTGTTTGGCATAAGCTTCACCAAATTCCCTGACCGGAAGATGCACACGGACTGTGAGAAGCTTTTGGTGCGCAGACATGATGTCGGAAAAAAAAAAGGTCCCCGCCACTGCTGGCGTCAAAAAAGGCAACGAAAATTCGTGAAAAAAAGTGGTTGGTGCCTGGTTTCAGTTTCATATTTAGATCACTTCTAGAAAAGCTATGACATTCTGGTTATCACAGATAGCTTCCCCAACACGTAAATATTAAATTTGCAGCCACGGTAGTACAGCTTGTTTCGATTGGTATTTATGTTTTTATTCAACTCAAAAATTCAAACCACTTTTGGGGATTGAAGCCGCTTTTGGGGATTGAAACCGGTTAAGGGTTAAATTAACTTGACTTCAACTAATTTGAATTCTGGTTCGGCCGTTAACTTCATTTGAATCTGACACAGTGAGTTAATGTTATTATTACAAAACGGCAACAGACCAAGGTTAAAATGGCATTAGGTCAAATCCGGCCAAACGATATTGAAAATAATGGGAAAAAACTAGGTGCACCTGACACCAGAAAAAGGGTACTTTTTACCGGCTATCCGGGGGGTGATGCCTATAGTACCCCTTCCCGTTTTTATGACGGAAATATGCAATATTTTCGTCATATAATTGCTGATTTCTTTTCTGCACAAACGCTACGGGGTGTCGCAACTAAGTGCATTAACCCACGGATAGACGGTGCAGTGGATATATAAAACGCATACGCCAGACACGAGTCAACTATAAATCTCCAGCCTCGTTTTTGTAAATAAAAACTCCTCCTTCCACACTTGTTGTCCCACCCGTAACTTAATTCTGAGGCAGTATGTCAAGAACAAATAGTATTACTATTGCAATAAAAGCAGCGTTATAATTTTTCTCCTTCTCCAAAAACACTTCCGATCAGTAAATACATTGTCTTTTAATAACATAGTTTATTACCCTTGTATTCAATCGGTTACCTTAATATAGTACTAGGGGGCCAGACCTAATAACTATATCCAAAGCCGGGGTGAGTGAGCCCGACCATGCGATATGCCGACACAAGTAAAGACGGAGCGTGCTGGTATGACAATATTAAGTATATCCAAAGAAAAAAAATTTAATATGTCTACTATGAAAACATTTTTTGAGAACATCACCCTGGATACTTGAAGCAGGGTCGTACCAGGAACACCATCGCTAAACTCACAAGCGATCCCCTTATACGGTGTCGTATCCATTTGCCGATTGACCCTCGCACTCATATGTTGCGATAAAAATGCCAAGTAACAACAATGGTATAAAAACATTTTAATAAGACATGATCTGACATGGGCACTATGAGATTAATCCACATGCAGCTTTCAATGTCCGACGCGTGATAAAAGAAAAAAATGTCACTTACTGCCTTCGTCGCCTTGCGCGAACCCCTTTGCCAGGTGGCGGGCCGCCAACAAAAGTCAAGTCAAACTTCGACTCCTCCAGAATGTCCCATATTTTGTTAGGGATGGCGCCCAAAGATAAGTCAAAAGGAATATCAAGCACTCCTCTAGGCAGTGACTGAATAGTCCACGCAGTGTGGTCTTTGTCTCGAAGGGTAATAGTATCATCCCATGTCTCGAGATTTTTCGCGTCTTTGTACACCGGTAAATATTGTCTAGCTTTTGGATCCTCAACAGGGTCCATGCTTCTCCAAAAATGGAGTACCGGTTGTATCGTTTTTGCTGCTAAGGATCTCTTCGATGTCCGTGCTGCCCGTGTAGTCTGCGGGACCGCCACAGCTCGCATGAGATAAAGATCTGAGAGAGTGTCATCGGCAACATGAGATTCTGCCGGTCTCAACAGATAAAAAGCGTCTCGGACCCACTTGATGGCCGCAATCGCCTCTCCTTCCTTCCATCGCACATGTCGAATGTCCACATTACCCGCGTTCGGGTTAGTGTCCTTCTCCCCTCCTCCTCCATGGACATCCGTCGCTCGCGTCGACCTTGCCACCTTCCTCGGTTGGTCGAAGATGAGATCGTTTTGCGCTCTCCTCCTCTGCGCCTCCGTGAACTTCTCCTTCGTACCGCCGCGGACTATGGGGGCTTTAGACTGAGTCCCCGCCGCGCTTTTGCGGTTTGAGTCTTCCTTACTCTCCTTCTCGGTCTCCTCCTTCTCCGTGACCGGTGCCCGATAGGCATTCTCCTCCTCTAAGGTATCCTCCTTCTGTATAGGCGGTACCTCTTTGAAGTCCTCCTTCATCAGTTTCAACGCCTCCTCAACGGATTCATCCTCAAGTAAGAAGGGGTCATATTGATCAGCCTTCGAACATTCACAATCTGCACCTTCCCTCTACCCCTGATCTTATAATTCAGAGGTCCCATCTGTTCCATGACCTGGTATGGTCCTTTCCAGTGGGTAAACAGCTTAGAGCTAACCCCCTTAGGGACTTGAGGATGGTACAAGAGTACAATATCCCCAACCTGGAAACGGACTTGATCTAAGTGCGCTTGTCGCACTCCTTGTGCGTCAGTCTTTCTGCGCTCCGCCTCCCTGTGCGCCGCAACTATTTGTTCCGCCTCCATCTTCGCTCTTAGTCTCATCCCGAACAACTCATCCTCATCTGCCCAAGTGTCTTTTGGATGCAGAAGTGAGGTTGGGATATTAGGCTCTCGGCCGTAAACCAATTGATATGGCGAGACTGAGCTCTTGGCTCCTCCTAATGCCGATGAGGGTAGACAGTTCATTGCAAAGGCAAATGAAGGTGCTGCCTCCACCCAGGCTCTCTGATTTTCCTTCTTCATACAGTACATCTTAAGCGAGGCTTTGAGAGGTCTATGTACCCGCTCGATCTTGCCATTCGCTCTCGGGTTATAGGCAGTAACATATTGCCATTTCATCCCGTAGTACTTTGATAGTCTGTCGATGACTTCATTATTAAAGTCAGAACCTCGATCAGAACATATCGTTCTAGGCACTCCGATCTGCGAGACGATCCTATTGATCAGCAGTTGTCTTGCCTGTAGCGTCCTTAACAGGAACAACCCAGACATAATTGGTGGCTCGATCTATTGCGGTAAGAAGGTATCTGTACCCTTCTGCCGATTCGGGGAAAGGTCCCACATGATCGATGTGTAAAAATTCAAACATCCCGGCGTGTAACGGGAATGTACCGATCAGGCCAAAAAAGTTCGCCTTCAGCGGTGTCTTTGTGGTTTTGCATGGGATGCATGCGTCCACTTCCCTGTCTATCTCCTCCTTCATCCCTTTCCACCAAAATCGCCTCGCTATGAACCAATGAGTTCTTTGTCGACCCGGATGTGCCAGTAAGGGGCAGTTATGGGCTGCGACATATATAAAGCGCCTCAACTTCTCTGGTACCCAGAAAGTCCATTTGTCAGGCTGTGATGCAAATTTGCCATGCTGGCCCTTGTACCACAATAGCCCATCTCTCCACGCCATCTCCTTCATCTGATCTTTGATCTGTGGAGTCTTTTTAAGCTCATTAGGGTTCTTGTATAACGTTATGAGCTCCTTGAACTCCGGATCCGTCGCCTGTTGCTGCCTCCACGCGGTAGGCGAGGCGATATGAATAGTACCGTCCTCCAACCTTACTCCTACCCTTTCCGGGTCTTCATCAAGCTCGCTTCGATTTTCCTGTGGAGGTTCAGTACAGAACTCAGTCGTCTCCTCCTCTTCTTTTATATTCGCCTTCGCGTTCTCGTATGCCTCATAAGACCACTCAGCGTCTTCGAGAACATGCGCCTCACAGCATATGCCATGCTCCGGGCCTTGAGGACTATATCGTAGACCCGTGCGGTCATAACGAACGCCTCTTGCCATCTGCATCGCCTCTATGTGGCTCACCTCGTATACCTTGTCCGTGGACAGGTCCATCATCTCCACTGATGATACGAGAGCCGACACCTCCGACTGAAACTCTAGCCTGGAAAGGCTATCAGCGACTACGTTTCGCTTTCCCGGTAAATAGACCATCGTGAAATTGAAACATGACAAGAAAGCTTGCCACCGCGCCAAACGGCCGGTTTGTTCATGATTCATCAACCAAAGAAGGTTGTGATGATCGGTCCTAACCGTGAATAGAGGTCCTCCCCACAAGTATTCTCCGAGCCTCTTGAGAGCCCATACTACTGCCAACGCCTCCCTCTGTCGCGTGCAGTAATTTCGCTCCGCCGCACACAGCTTTCTACTAATAAACATGATCGGGCGCAACTTTTTCTCCTCATCTTCCTGTTGCAGCACCGCGCCAATCGCAAACTTAGATGCATCCGTGTCGACTACGAACGGCTTCGTAAAGTCGGGCATCATAAGTACTAATCCGCCGTCCTTGGGATCTTTGTAAATGAGATCTTTGAGCGTATTAAACGCCTGCAAAGCCTCCTCATCCCACTTCTCAAAGTCTCCAAAATCAATCATCTTCTCCAGATTAGCCCGAGTTGCACCCCAATCGGGTATGAACTGGCTGTAGTACTGTGCCATCGCAAGAAAAGAGTGTAACTCTGTGCGATTCTTTGGCAACTGTCTACTCATGATCTCCTCCCTCTTCTCGCGCGATATCGAGACCCTATTATGAGAAATCTCGTAACCCAAATACGTCACACTTGTCCTGGCAAGCTGACATTTCTTTAGGTTGCATTTCAGGCCAAATGCTCCGATGCGCCTGAAGACATCTGACAAGTAATCGATATGCTCTTCCATTGTGTTAGAGTATACGATGATGTCATCGATGTAACAAAATGCATATTCTCCCGCCTTCTGTCCTCTCCTTCTCATAAAACCATCCTCCGACTGGTCGTCATATTGACCGCTCAACATCTTCTGCATCGCCTTCTGAAAGAGCCCCGGGGCCTGTTTGAGTCCCATTGGAAGCACCTTCCACTTGTATATTTCCATACCCACAACGAATGCAGTCAGCCATCTGGATTTCTCGTCCAGTGGTATCTGCCAGAAGCCGTTCTTAAGGTCAATGACCGAATAGAATTTAGCATTCCGCAGCACCCTTCTGCCTTCTTCTAAGGTCGGCAGAGGATTTCTCTCTTCCTCTAGCACCTTATTCACACGGGCATAATTGATCGTCAAGCGCCATTCTCCTCCTGGCTTAGGGACGATTTTCGGTTGAGAGACAATTGGAGATGTAGATCTCTCAATAAAGTCCTCATCGAGCAACTGTCTCACATTCTCCTCCGCTATTTTTGCCTCATGTATGCTCAAATTTGCCCTCCGTGGTGCCGGAGATGGCTCCGCACCCGGTATCTTGTAAATGACAGCAGTGAAGTCATCCGACTTTACACCACCTGCCCGAGGAGGGTCGAAAATTTCTCTGTACGCCTCCATCTTAGCTTTGAGAAACGCCTTCTCTCTCTCCGAACCCACTTCTTCTTCTAAAATTTTTCGCGCCGCCGCTTGGAAATCTTCCTCCGACATCTTCTTATGCTCCTTGAGGGGCGCTAAGTCCTCCTCCAAACTCAAATCTTCCTCGGACAAATCGTCTAGTCCCGTTCTTTCATACGTGGCTGTGTCCGGCTCATCATCATGACCCAGCCCGACAAGCATATCAATAAGGTTCGCGTATTGTATCGGAGCCTTACGGGTGTAGAAACCATCAAAGCATGTGAAAGCTTGAGGTATCAATTTCAACTTGTCCTGGGCTCTGAGCTTTTGCTTGTATGCACTGCTCTGCTCCCGAGACCCGAGTCGACAAGCCACCACTAACTGTTGCTTGCGAGAAGGAACAGGTATAGGATGATCAATAAGCCGGTCCCTTATCTCCTGTGCCCAGATCGCCTTCTCATTGTATGGCAGAATGACAGTATACGGCTTGTTACTCTCAAATAGAGTCCGTAGACACTTTTTCACTTCAGTTAATGAGCGCGGCCAGGTAGGCACATCGCCCCAAAAGTTCGTGATAGAAGTTTTAATGTCATCCGCTGGAGTATCGGGGATACGCCCCTTCCTCCTTGGCACAAACGCCTCTCTCTTCTCATCTGACACCTTCGCATGGTAACAGTAGCCATTAGTAATATGGACATCTGCCCCGCCAGCTTCTGCGAATCTGGCCAACGACGGGCACTGTTTCGCAACACATATTATCTCCTCATTACGCGCTACGACTAAGTCATCAATAGACTTTCTGTTCCATGCGGGAATCGTAACCGTATACGCCTGCATCTCCATCTCCCAATTGTCGGTCCAGGTCAGTTCCTCCGGCACTGTGACATAGGGGTGTACATAGGCTTCAGTTGCCTCATGTACGAATGCCAACTTTTTCCTCTCCGTTGCTAGACTCAGCTCAAAAGCCTCGTATGAGTCAGTAGCAGTCATCGGATTAATATCCTCCTCCTCTCCATTCTTCACTCCATAAATCACCCGCCGTGCGGCGCAATCGATCACAGCCCCCATCGTAGCCAATTGGTCATACGACAGCAGGATTGAACCGTGGTAATCGGGGACAACATAGAGGTCCGCACGATATACTCGACCGGATTTCAATTTGAAAATTAATGTGACGATGCCCGTAATTTCCGTACGGCTGCCTACCCCTTTTAGGGTCCCCTTTGTTTTTCTAATGTTTTTGTCCACCCATGTCCGGTGACTATTCAAAAACTTCTGGCCGACAATATTAATATTCGCCATCGTATCATTACCAACTTTTAATGTGGTTTGTAAAGTTTCACAAAAGAGGTCAGTGTAGCATAGCGCGTCTGGTCTATGTAAACTAGCCGCTAGCACATGAATTTTTCGTTCTAGGGTTTTGAGTCTAAGCTCAAGTTCCTTGTCCTCTTCTCGTTCTCCCCCCTTTTCCGCCAACTTAACTTCTTGAGTCTCCGGGGCTTCCGGTATCTCGAGTGTCTTTTGGACAGAGTCTGGTACACCGAGTGTACTCGTGTCTATAGCAGAGACTATTGAGTCCTTTGGCGGGGGTACGGTCCGCTGCTTCTTCGTAGGAGAAGACCTAGCCTTTGGTTTCGGCTTCCTCTCCTCCATCGCCTTCTACGCCTTCCTATTCGCATCATTTATCATATTAGCTCTCGAAGGATGAACTAGCAAGTGCTTACCTTGAGGCTTGTGAGGCTGTGTGCCTTCACCTTCACGTCTGGGAGGAACGGAACCGTTCGTATCCTGTTCATCAACAGTATGCATAACTGTGACTGTCGGATTAAAAAGAACAGTTTTTATCTCCTTCTCTCTCTTCTTTTCCTCTCTCTTCTCCTCCCGTCAGTCTACGACGACAACACGCTCACCTGAGCCGGTGTCTTCGTCTTGACGTCCCCCCTCCGTAGCGGTATAAGCTTGCTGGGGGTAGTTGGAGCTGGAACTGGTGCTATAATTCCAGTATCCGTGTCCTCTGGGAGGGCACGCTGGGGTCCGTCCTCCCCTTCCACGAAAGCCTCGTCCTCGTGGTGCCGCCCCTCTTGGTGTCCCTCGGGACCCTCGTGACGATCCTCTCGTCTCTCCTCCTCCTCTAGTCGGCGCCTTTGATCGGCCCGATGTCTCTCTCTTCTCCCTTCTCTTCATTCTGTCAAGGAAGTAAATGATGGCCTCCCGGAACTCCGCATCCGAGACCATATTCGCATTCCACCTCCCCTCCTCCAACTCCTTCTTGTACATGGCGTACATGGTCTTTTTCATGCCTTCGAGCTCTCTAAGGAAAAGATTTCGCTGCCTATCATCAAGAGAGTCGTGGCTGAAGAGGCAATTGCCTACTCCTTTCTGTGCCTCATGCTTACACGCCTGGCATGGGACTCCAATGTTACAATCCCTGAAGATAGCTCAATAAAAAGTCGGTAATACAACCAGACACAAATCCCCAAAAGAGAATGATGTCTCGTTATATTAGCTCAGTGAAGCCGAAAAGAAAACGGCAACAGACCAAGGTTAAAATGGCATTAGGTCAAAGCCGGCCAAACGATATTGAAAATAATGGGAAAAAACTAGGTGCACCTGACACCAGAAAAAGTGTACTTTTTACCGGCTATCCGGGGGGTGATGCCTACACTGGGATGGGAAATTACTGGTAAAATTTGGAAAAAGTTCTGGTTAGCGGCTGGTTTTATGCATTAAGTTCAACAGTAAAAATTAGTGAATTTTTCAGATCCTATGTAAATTTATTATTTGTTAGTGCGTGTGAGCTGTGCTCACTTTGGAGGTTCTTGTTAGTAAGATTGTGATGCACAATTGGTTGTAGTTGCGTGGTAACGGATGTAGTTCTGTTAGAGTGGAAGGTTTAGTAGCACGGCCAGTGAGAGAAAAATTATAAATTTATATGGGTGAAAGTGGAACTTGTCAATAAAAAAATAAAATTGCCAATGCACCTGGGATGTGAAATTACTGGTATTAATAAAATTTGGAAAAAGTTCTGGTTAGCAGCTAGTTTTATGCATTAAGTTCAACAGTAAAAACGTATTAGTGAATTTTTCAGTGCCTTGCGTGACTGCAGACGTACCTACCAAGAGTGGCTGCATGTATTGGATTCCGGTCGATGATTCCATTCTGCCTGATTATATGCAAGAGGCAGTGGATAGGTTGGTGGATGGTAAGGATCCTGCACCAGCACCTGACCAAGACATTCCTGAGGTTGATCTTGATGCGTTATATGCGAGCGACAGTGAGGCTGATCAGAAACTGCCAGAAGCAAGACAAATACTAGAGGTGAATCTGAAATTGTCAGATGATGAGGCGGACCAAGGTGGGGTGGACTCTAGGCCTGATGCTCCTAGTCTAAACGAGATTTTTGCGGCCCCGGACGGTGAGGAAAATAATGATAGCGATGCTGAGTACTTCTTGGATCAGCAGGAGACAGATGTAAGAAATTAATTGAATCCAGCAACATTTTAGACACAGTCTACCTTTTAAATCAAGACACTGATTATTAAAAATATCACAGTGACGCTCATATTTCATACAGAGACAGAGTATAGATAACTTTAATATGATGTTCAATATAACTAGTTCCGGTCACTATGACCTTAGTGATAGACACTCACAAGGTAGTGATGGTCACTACATTATGACACTTAGTGATGATCACTAGACTTGTATTAGCTTGAGCGTGTAGTGATCATCACTGAGACACACTCTAAACAAGATCACTACCCTAGTGCTCGTCACTATGGTTTTTATCACTAACTTTTTTTAGTTTTGTAACACATCACTAACGTAGTGATGGTCACTACGTATTTCATCACTAACGTTCATCATAGATCACTAGTGTAGTGATGATCACTACGTGTTTCATCACTAACTTTTTTTAGTTTTGTAACACATCTCTAACGTAGTGATGATCACTACGTATTCCATCACTAACTTTCATCAAGATCACTAGTGGTAGTGATGATCACTACGTATTTCATCACTAACTTTTTCTAACTTTTTCAATAATGCAAATGGGTAGTGATCATCACTACCCTCATCACTAAGAAAAAATATTCATCACTACCAGCGTAGTGATGCATCACTACGTGCTAAGTGATCATCACTTTATTTCATCCGTGTAGTGAATTCCATCCTTTCTTTTTCATTTTCAGCAAGTCTGCTCATTAAAGTATCAAATCTTACATCATTACTTGCTTTACATTTCATTATGTCCTTACGAGATTTATCCTTCAATTTATCTAAATATTTATTTGTTTCTTCTCTCTCAGTGTACTCATCATCGCTATTGTTGTTGCTCTCGTCTTCGCTCATTATCGAAAAGGCGATTGGAGAATTCTGAAATGTTTTCCTTACCCTATAAAGAAAAAAGTTGTCCAAGGACAGAACTTTCCCTGGTGTCCATTTCGCCTCACCTTTCCTGTATACGGTGTGAAAAAATTTTTGCTTTTCCTTTTTATCAACATTTCAAATTGTCAGCAGATATTCCTGAAATTCTATCACGTGTTTTTGTCTGTTTCTTTTTTCATTCTTGGACTTTCTCAGAATTCCCAAAGTGGCTAAGACAAGAAGTACAAACCCTTGCTGTTTTTGTGTGTTGCAGGATGTCGGACAACGAGCCTGAAGAGGAGCGACACGACGACCCAGAGCAGGAAGAGCCTGAAAATGAGGCAATTTAGTTCCTATTTGTTTTATGTGTATGCGGTTTCTTGTATAGGGGGCTATGGCCCTGCTGGACGCACAGCAAGAAGCACAGGACGCACGTGATGCACGTGTTCTGGTAATAAGTTTATTTTTTCTCTTTCCTTTATGTGTGTGTATGTGTAGCAAACAGATGAAAAAAAGACACCAGATCAAGCAGTTGCGGTAATCATTTTTTTCTGTTGTTTGGTTTTCATTGTATACCGAATTAGGGAATCACTGATGGTGTAAGTAATGTATCACTTGAGCAACCTGATTGGAATAGACCTAGAGGCAGTAGAAAAAAAGGGGAGAAAAAGGTGGTAGACCAGAGGGTAGCCGTAACGTTGTTATCAGAATTAGTGAGGTTCATGTCGTAATTAACAAGGAGGCTGGCGAGGCGAAGTGGTCTTTTGCAGAAAAGCCCAATTCTATTTCAGTTGTCGTGTGGGGGTTCCGCTCTCCACCAGCCGAAATTTCCAACTACATTGTTGTTTTGGTTGGTAATGGCGAACCAGATTCTGTTATTATGGTAAGATCTTGGCCCAACGTCGCGGAAATAGTCTCACATTTCGGCAGGCCCGTCAGAACTATTTATAAAGCATATCAGGTTGCTTAATTAAATCAGTTGTTAAGTATAGCATTTTCTTCTAGATTGATATTAATGATATGTTAAACAAATACTAATCTGGAAGAAAATGTTATTCCAAATATTTCATTTTAATTTATTTTTTATTAAATGTCTAACTTTTCAACTTTCTTTTTTATTCTAGCACTGCTCTGTATGTTTTCCGGTTTTACATCCAATTATTTTAATAAATTAATATTTTTCTCTTTTGTAATTTGTTTTACTTTTTCCGATAACTGCTCCTTCGGTTCTTCTTCTTTATGGTGCTCTTCAACATTAGTCTTTAATAATTCTGACGGTCGGACTAAGTCCTCTTCTGATAGTATAACTTTGAATCCTTTCCTGCCCTTAACCTTAAATATAGTTTTACTGAATTGCTTGTCGCCTTTAGAAAAAAAGTTCTTTCTAATTCCTTTCTTACTCTTGTTCCTTTAGGGAATTCATTAATTAAATGATTTCTGTAGATTTCCTGATTGTTCTTTTCGTTTCCTTCATAAACATTAATCTGCACTGCTTTAACTGTTGTATGATATGTTTTATTATAAGCATCAACAACCTCATGAATAATAGGAACCCATTGAAAATTTTCATTAAATTCCCATATTAAGTTTAATTCATTTCGTATTGTTCTAATAAACCTATCAATTATACCCATTGTTCTGTGATCGCCTACTTGGACAGTCCTATGTTCAATATTATTTTGTCTGAAATATTCAGACACTTGTCCTTTGAATTCACCACCATTATCTGAAGTAATTCTTCAGGAACTTTTTTAGTAAATATTTTTTTTAACCCTTCTAATACATAACCAGTTGTTTTATTTTTGACTGGCTCAATCCACCCACGACGGCTATATACATCAATAGCAACTAATCCAAGTTATAGTTAGCATTACCTTTCTTTGTTGCAACATTTGACATATCCATTAAATCGATAAATACTTGACTTAGTGGTTTTGCTTCTGGTGATGTTATCGTGTTCCATATATTAGCGGGCTTTGATTGAAAATGTATTTCTGCCACTTCTTCAAGTTTTTCTTTCCTCTCTGTCTGCTCAGGAGTTTCTTGTTGCTGAGTATGTTTATTATCCATTGATATTTTAGAATTGCGTTTCGTGCTGTCGCACTCTCACTTATTCTAAAACATCGTTTTTTCTTTTTATTTTTATTTAATCGCAGACGATGTTTGTTGAAGACGTAGTCTGAAACAAATATCATTAAAATTTAAAAAACGCTCTATCTATTTCATTATTTTTTCTTTCTTGCTTGGCTTCTCTGCTTGATTATAAACATTAACTGATATGTTCGACTTCTTACCATTTCCTTTCTTAGATTTAGGCTTCGGCTCTTCTTCACTTTCTTCACTTTCACTTTCGCTATCATCAGGCTCAGGCACAGGCTTTTTATTTACTTTCTTCTTTTCTTCCGCTTTCTTTCTTCTTATTTTCATCTTTGCCATCTTTTCAGCAATGATATCAGTAAAATCACATTCTTCATCGCTATCACTGCTTTCTTCTGGTGTATCATCTTGGTCTTTTCCATTAATGATATCATTAGCAACACCCATTTCTGCCATGCGGTTTATCTTTTCCTCCATCTCTTCATCATTGCCTACATAAGCATTTCTACACTTTGCTAATTTCTCTTTTGCTATTTCAACCTTATGTTGCTTTTTGCTCTTAATACTTTCCACTGCCTTACCCCAATTCTTGCGACTTGCTTCGGGAGACGGCATTTATACTAAGATTAATATATTTTAGTATTTTTTTTAATAAACAAATAAATAAATAATATAATGTCCCAATATAAATCATTACTTGGCCTTAATGAGTTGGCTGTTGATAGTCTAAACATACTTAACTTAGACTTAATCAACACAAACATAGTGGGCTTAAATACAGACAGAGTGCCAGAAGATTCTGACCCATCAATCTTTATTACACTGACGACCGATTTGACACACGTCTCGCTTTAAAAACAACATCAGACCTAAAAGAAGGGCTTAATTATTATTGGACTAATAACCGCTTTGATACACGTATCGCTTTAACATCAACAACAGACCTAAAAGAAGGGCTTAATTATTATTGGACTGATAACCGCTTTGACACACGTCTCGCTTTAAAATCAACGACTGATATCAAAGAAGGAAGCCGTTTATACTACACAGAGCAACGAGTAAGGGATAATGACGAAGTAAAAGCCTCAACTCAACACCGCTCTAATACTTCTAATCCGCACCAAACCAGTTTATATAATTTGATTGACACAAACATATTTGCACAAGCAAGCGGATAATACTTAACTTACAACGATGTAGAAGGTAAATGGAAGAATACAGCCCTTGGTTCAATTGATACACTTTCAGATGTAGTCATTACAGCACCAGTGGCGATAAATAGTATCTAACATATAACTCAATAAACTGGGTAAATAAAACCTTTCCGATAAATGTTGATAAAACAGGAAACATTAGTATGGGAACTAAGAATATAACAGGAGTTAATTTACTAAATGACAAAGGTGTTGATGAATGGATATTTGAGCATAATGATAATAATAATAATAAGGTGTCAGCAGCTGGAAGTATAGATAGCCACAGCGATGTGACAATAACAGGCTTCCCCGCAGATAATCAACTGATTATGTATAGCACGGGGCAATGGAGAAACACCACACCACCCTTTCTGAGATTAGACGGCACCACGACTATGACGGGGGCACTAAATATGAATAGTCAAAACATTACAAATGTAAATCAACTAAATGGTAGGGCTATCACAACTTGGCTATCAGAGCACGACTCCAACAATGCAAAAGTGTCAGCAAGTGGAAGTATTGATACACATAGCGATGTGATTATAACAACAGCATCAGATAATCAACTACTCATTTATAGCACAGGACAATGGCGAAATGTGGCATCTCCCTTTCTTAGATTAGACGGCACTGCTAGTGTGACGGGAGCATTAAATATGGGTGGTTATGCTATTTCAGGGGCTTCAACATATAATGGAATTAATCTAGCAAATCTAGCAGTTGATGGTTCGGTTGTCAAACTAACTGGAGACCAAACCATAGCAGGAAACAAAAAATTTACATCAACTTTTGAAGTAAGTGGTTCATCCAATCCAACTACTTTTGACGGTATTGGCATAGCCTTTGATACAAAAATAGGAATGATTGCAGCACAAAAAACAGCAACAGCGACTTGGTGTCCGATACAAATAACTGGTTCGTATGTAGAGTTATATTCAGGTAATACTTTAATTATAACCGCAACTGGAACAACATTAAGTTTGAATAACAACAAAAGAACGAACTTGGCGGACCCTTCCGCTTCAACAGATGGAGCAAATAAAAACTATGTTGATACCAATTTCGTTAAACTAACAACAGACCAAACCATAGCAGCAACTAAAACATTTAACAATCAAATTGCAATGGGCACTAACCTAATACCAACATTAGCAGACCATGTGGCAAATAAAAAATATGCTGATGATAATTGTGTGAAACTAACAGGAGACCAAACAATAACAGGAATTAAAACATTCAACGGGACAAGCACTGTGATAAAATATTTAACTTTAACACAAACGGCCGATTTTAATAATCAAACTATCACTAATGGCGGAAATATAACATATAATGGGGCGAGGATATTAAACCAAAATGGAGGAGATATATTCTTTTCACAGACATCAGGAGATTATCAATATTTCTTATTTACTCTAAATACCGCTACAAGTGGAACCGCAGACCAACGAGGATATGTATTCACGAATGTAGCATTTGATGTAAAAGGAGCGGGACTTTATATTTCAAAACTTTTGGATAATAAAAGTGCTTCATCTGACATTGTCCGTTTTAACAATGCTGGGGGTATGCGGTTTTATGGTGCTTTGGATATGAACTCAAACAACATAACAAATGGCGGAACAATAACGGGAACAACATTACTTCAACCGCGGGGATATCAACAACAACATTAACAACGAGCGACAAAATAACAACAGCACTAGGCAAACCGATAATTATAGGAAACACAACAAAAGGAATAGGAACAACAGGAGGCTTAGAATTGTATGGGACTTATAACAATAATACAACTGGAGCACATTTGCAGGCTATTACAACAGAAGATATATATCCCACTTTTCAACTAACTAATTTAAGTCATAATAACATAAATATGACTTTTGATGCGTATTTAGATGCTGGTGGATGGAAATCAAATTATAGTGAGTTCTAATTTTCTAATTAGTAAATGGAATAATAAACTTAGATTTTTGTATGATAGCGGGAAAAATGTGGGGGTTGCTGTTCCTTGGTCTCTCGCTCTGGAACTTGACACACCGGGCTTATTAACAACGAATGCAATAACAGCAAGTGGAGCGATAACGGCAAATGTGGGGATATCTGTTGTTAATAGCACGGTCGACATACGCGGGGAAGCAAGAAGTGGGTCTCATCCATCATCGGTTGGTTTATATGTCACGGGCAATCTTGGCCCATCTTCTGGCGGTGTTGAATTCAGACACTGCAACGGGACACAGGGAGTTGGTTTTGGTTATAATTCAATATATGCTACGGGAAGCAACACAAACCAAGACTTGAATTTTTATGCGAGGGGGACAGGAGTAATCTACGCTCAGAGTGATACAAGCATGACGACAGCATCCAGCGGATTTTTAACATTAAGAAAAAGACCAAACAATACGACCAACCCACAAATATTTATGAAAGCAGGAGACTCATCAGGTTATGCGGTGGTAATGAATACAGGTGGATTATTACATGCTTGGTCGACTTCATTATCAAATGGTGAAAATAATACGGGTTATGTGTTTTTGGCTGCGGGAGCAAATACATGGTCTTCTGGTTCAGACAGGAGATTAAAATCAGATATTAAAACATTAGACTGCGGGGATTGATGCGATAAACTAATGAAAATAAATTGCTGTTCATATTATTTGAAATCAGACAAAAAGAAAGAACGAAAGAACCACGGATTTATTGCTGATGAAGTTAAAAAAATATTTCCAGAAATTGTATCTGAAAGTGGAATAAAAGCGGATGATGGGGATGGAAACTTTGAAGGTATAACATATACGGACTTTATACCAATATTAGTCAGTGCTTTTCAACACATGGCGGAAAAGGTAGTTAATTTAGAAAAAGAAAATAAAAATCTTATGAATATACTACAAGAAATTAGAAAAAATGTCAAATAATACGACTAGACTTCACAGACCACCACCTATTATGGATATGGATGGCGAACTAACTCCAGAATTAAAGTCTCGTGTTCTTGAAGTAGAACTAAAGACTGAGGAAAAAAAAGTAGAGCACGAATTGGAAGATAACTGGCATTGTTGTTGTATAAAAAACAGACCGACAGATAGCAGACTTATTAAATACTTATTTCAAATGGGTGTCATCATTGCCATTATAACCCTTTGTATCGTGAGGCTATCTGAAAAGAACTTACCTTGTGAGGTTGCTAATACTTATGTCGGAATCCTAACATTGCTTATTGGCATTTGCCTTCCATCGCCTTCTAGTTCAAAGAAATGAACACTCGTATAAATGTATTTTATACCAAGAACTATCGTTGGCACAGATTAAAGGAATGGCTTCATCAAAACTAACACACCAATCACTCATAGGTTTATACACACATTTAAATTTAGTTTCTATTCCTTGCTTTATACAATAAACACACGCATCTCGTTTTGTTTGATTTGCTCTGCTATAAAAGTTGCAGGCAATCCGACCTAACACAGACCACATAAACAAAAATATTAAAATCATTTGTATATATGAACGAATTGAAAATTTGTATTATATAACAAAAATCACTCGTGATTTTTTTATATATTTTTGCTCAAAGATTTTATAAAAATCTTTGTATATGATGACGGAGTTCAAATACCAAAAGATTATTTTTCTGAGCAATGATTTTGCTGGAGGAAGCAAAACATTTAATAAAAATATTCAAATGTCATTCACACCCACCAAAATGAATGTAAAATTTATCCTCTATATGAACGACCAGACAGAGACAAAAACCAGAATTCTTTATATGGACAGAATTGGAATTATTGGCACATTCTCCGACAGCACCACAGCAAACATTTCAAACCTTAGTTATAATTTAGGTGTCGTTGGATGGACAGACGGACAATACACATTTAAAGTCCTTGAAACTGACAGCGGAAATATTGATACAGGAAATTTAGCGGGAAGAATTGTTGTGTGTTTGGAATTCGTTGCTTAATATATAAGATGATGAAGATTAACAATGTGAAGGTGAAGCCAGTAAAACAAGAGGGGGATGGAAACAAAAAAGCAAAAGGTTATAAATTATTCAACGAGCCTTATTCAAATATATTTCTACTCGCTCGTAAGAAGAGCGGGAAAACGACAGCACTCTTTGAAATACTGAAACGGACTACAGACAGAAAAACCCGCATTGTCATTATTGCTTCAACAATACACAAGGATTACATTTATAAAGCAACGGTAAAGCACTTTAAGAACAGGGGGGATGACAATATATACCTTTCTTAAATCAGATGGTGTAAATGTTATTGATTATAAGTTAGACAAACTGAACAGACAGGACGAGCAACACGAAGGAGAAGTAAAACAGGACAAAGAGGAAATAGAGAAGCCACAATTTTTATACTTTGGAAAAGAAGAAAAAAAGAATCAGAGCGCCGCGGAGGCGAAAGAACGACCGAGTACGTATATTTCTCCAGAGGTTGTTTTTGTTTTGGACGATTTAGGGAGCGGATTAAGAGACAAGTCCGTAAGTGATTTGCTAAAAAAGACACTATAAATCAAAGGTGATTATGTCAAGCCAGTATCTGAACGACCTACGGCCAGAAGCCATTAAGCAGTTAGATTATTTATTAATCTTTCCGGGGCAGTCTCAGGATAAAATGGAACTTGTGTATAAACACTTAGACCTATCTTTTGACTTTGATTATTTTCTTCAAAAGTATCACGAAGCAACAAAGGATGATGAGTTATTTTCTTTATGTCTCAAGTGTTGATGATGAGTTAAGAAAAAACTTCTCACAAATTTTTTTATAGAAAATATCTTAAATAATTATTTTTTCCATATTATATATTCATCTATCTTTTATGGTAGTAAAAACAACTCGTGTTGAAGTCATTTCAACGATCGGCAAACGAACTATTAACTCAAGCACCAACATGGCTGGAGGTAAAAAGAAAACTGGCCACCCCACCAAAGGCGGGAGTGGTTCGTCCTACGGACAGAAGCGGAAGAAGGGTAAGGGGCAGGCTGGCGGTAAAATTAACTGGCAAAAAGTGGGCAAAACCGCAATGGCTGTTGATAAATTTCTTCGCAATAATAAGTTAATCTCTAGGACTGCGGGGGCATTAAGTAGCGTTGGGGTACCTTACGCAGGTAGTGTTGGTGCTGTGGCATCAAGTCTGGGGTGTGGTAAGCAGAAAGGGCGCGGTGCCCTTAAGTTTTGAAAAAAAAAAGTTTGAAATATCAAGGAAATATTTTTTGTTTAAAATATACCGATGGTTGCTAAAACCAAAAAAACAAGGAAGCCTAAGGTAAGACCCCCGCGGGTTTATAGGAATAAGAGCGGGAAGCCGTATATTATCCAGAAGGGTAAAAAATGTTATCTTAATTTCGGTAAAAAGACAAATGATATGAGCACACTTCAAATTGTTAAACTTTTTATGAAAGACTTAAGCAGACCAAAATCAAAGGGAGCACCTAAGCAAAAAGAAGACTTAAGAAAAGTCCAGAGCCTGTCAGAGATTGAACAAAATACGAGAACAGCCATTAATGACCACTTAGACAAACTCAAAAAGGAGAAATACGAAAAGATTGATGAGATAGACCAAAAAGAGAAAAAAGCACGAGTTGATGCTGAAGAAGAAAAGAAGAGGCAAGAAAGAAAAGACATAGCAGATGCTAAGGAAAGGCAGGATTAGTTAGCAAGGATACACCGCAATGAACTATCCGATATCAAGGAACGACAAGAACAAAAAGCCAGAGAACTAAGAAGGGAGCAAAAACTCATAGAAGATGTAAAATATGAAGAAGACAGAAAAAATAGAATACAAGCATTACCACCGCCACCACAATATCAATATATTATGCCACCACAGCAGGGGCAACCACAAGAACAACAGGCACAGCCAGAGGTAAAAGTTAAACCAAATAAAGAATTTGAAAACTATAAAAAATTAATCATAAATTCTGGAGTTTTTACTCAAGCAAATATAGATAATTAGGTTCCTAGCAAAATACAAAGTATAGCAGAAAGCATAAAACAATTTCAAGAACAAAAACTGACAATAGATGACATGAAAAAATCGCTAGGAGCACAAGAAGCATTAAATAAAAATATAGGAAACAAACTAGAGGAGGCTAAATACAGATTAATGTTGAAGAATGGATTGTCAAATAGTAATGTTGAAAAAAAACTGACTGTTAAAATTCTTGGTGAAGCAATAAGGGAAAAACTTAAAAATGAAGGCCATGATACTAAGGGATGGAACCAAAGGGCATCATGGATAATAGACAAAATTGTAAAACATAAAATTGATGTAGGAAATGACAAGAATGAAGTAAAAAAGAAACTAGCAGAATATTTGGGCTTACAAACGGGAACTGGTTTAGAAGATTTGATTAATAAAGTGTTTTCCGTAAAAAACATTAAAAAGTATTTATCACGAAAAGAATGGGTTCATTCAATGAGAAAAAAAGGTTATGTTAATGCTCTTATAAATAAATATAGAAATGAGCAACTGGATGGGGTTTCACCCCCTACCATACCCACGAGCGTCGCGGAGACACCAGAGCAACAGCCCGACCCACAGCAATCACAGCCAGAGCCACAGCCAGAGCAACAGCCCGAGCCCCAGACAGAGGAGCCACAGACAGAGGAGCCACAGCAGGGCGAGGGGCGGGGGTTGATGACAAATGAAATAGATGAAATAATGAAAAAATATGGATGGTATCTCGGAGCAATAGCCAGCGATGAAATCTACAAGTTGAAGCCAGAAAGCAGAAAGCGATACGGATTTATTATGAATTTGGACAATCACAAGCAAGCAGGGTCTCATTGGATTGCTATATGGGTAAGTCTAGATAAAGACAGGAGTGTTGAAGTGTATGACCCATTAGCACTTTACGAGCCGACGGAAGACTTTCAACAACAAATGAAAAGACTAATTGACCAAAGCCACCCCGATAGTTATTTATTAATGAAGGTTAATCAAGTAAAACAACAATCAAACACCTCAGACACTTGTGGTTGGCATAGTATGAGGTTTCTAATGGAGCGGGCAAAAAGTATTAAATTCAAATTTGCCAGTGGCTACACAAACTTAAAAGAAGAAGAAGCAGAAAAATTAAAAGCACAGAATGGTTATGGCTTTGACACCTTTTTGTAAACGATATTTGTTTCAGACTACGTCTTCAACAAACATCGGGGGCTACGCACTTTTAAGGATTACAATAAGCATTAATTTTTTTTGAAAAAGAAAAAACGATGTTTTAGAATAAGAGAGAGTGCGACAGCACGAATCGCAATTCTAAAATATCAATGGAGTACAAAGGTGGTCGGTCAAGTTCCATCTATTACATAAATAGTAAAAATAGAATAACGGGAACAGACAGCGACTTTACACACGAAGTCAATATGAAGGGGCTAGACAATCCCACACATTGTAAAATTCTTCATATTTATGTGCCGAAATCTTATTACTCTGTGGCTTCACCATATAATACTTTTACATTATCCGAAGACGGGTATAAGGCTTTAATTACAATACCTGAGGGCAACTACACAATGAACAACTTAAAAAATAAGTTGTCTGAGATACTGACGGCAGAAAGTCCGAATGACTATACTTATGTAGTCTAATACAAACACAGAAGCGGAGGATGGTAAATTAACATTCAGTGTTTCAAATAACGGAGGTATTCAACCGCGGTTTATATTTGATGCTGATACCCGCATTCACGAGGTTATGGGATTTGATAGAAATTCAACATATTTCTTCGCTAATGATTTTATTAAATCGCCGAATGTAATTATTTTAACTGGTGAAAAAACTTTGTATCTTCAATCGGATTTGGTGAATGAAGGTGATAATCATGTGCTACAAGAAATATACACAGCCAACGAAATTCCTGTTGGGTCTGTCATCTATGATGGCTCTGGAAGCGAATACGGGAAAACATTGTCCGCAAGTTCAAACAATGTATTTAGGTTTTACTTGACAGACGAAAACGACCAAGCAATTAGTCTTAATGGTTTGCCAATGATTAAGACGATTGAACTACGAAGCCGAAGCGGTCAGTATTTGTGTAATCTTCAACACGTGGGAAATTACACTAAGATGATTTGGAAGCCAGAGATTTCTTATGATAGATTTATGGCAATGGATAACCACAGGGCTGGGTCTGGTTATGGGGCTATGCTTCAAAAGTGTAATGCGCCGAATGATACACAAGCCTCGCCTGCTGATAGAAAGGCTATGGCCGATGCTGGTTATGCTAACTTCCTTGATGATGGAGCAACCGCCTTCACTGCTATTGGTGCTACTAATGCTGGTGATGAATCCGCCCACATTGTCACTCGTATAACCGAAATGCTTCGCACCCTTGGAACAAGAGTTCAAAATTATGCAACACAGCCTCCTATCACTGCCGCCGTAATAATGATTTGCTTGTTGCAGCAGGAACGGGAGTCTCCTCTGTTGTAAATATTGCTTATGAGGAGGCTAAGTATTTTGAAGGAGGAGGCAGTAAAACCCCTACTCCAGTTATCAATGTGTCTATTCCTCTCGGTATGCTTTTTGGAACCATTTTTGAAATTGATAAGACTATTGGTTTTAATGAAATTCTTGATCTGAGGATTGTGTGGGAGGGAACACAGAAAACCGTATTTTATGGAACTGATGCCTTGAGTGTTGCAGCAGGAGCGACTGCCACCGCACAATCCGCAAATATTACCAACCTTAACTTATTTCTCGCTGTTGAAACCGACCCGAATGTTAATATCTTGGGTGTTCAACAAAAGATTGCTGGTGAAGGATTTTCGTTTAAGACTGAATAACCTATCTCTTGGAAAACTAATCTCGCGGCGGGAACTCAGTCATTTGTTTTGAAGATGAACCGCTCGCAGGGTGAAAGAATTCGCCGAATTTACACGAGCGCTTTTAATAATACTGAAACTTCAAACACCGCATTTGATTGCGATAACCGAGCACAAGATAAGATTACTGATTATTATATTACTTTGGATAATAATAGAATCAGCAGTTTGATATCAAATGTAGTAATGATGAGGATTATATGCTTTTGAAGGAAAAAATTAAGGGCTCTGCTATTTTGAACTCTAATGTGTATAAATATAACTGGTTCCATGTTGATTTCTGGGATCACAACCGCCCGCTTTATGACAAGAGAGAAGAAGAGGGTTATGAAGTGGCAGGTCTGTCTTTGGATACCAAACGACGATATGAATGGAGTGCGACTGGTGCGAAGCAATTGAATTATTATACTTTTCTTCAGAGGACAATTGTTGTTAAGGGAATTGAAATTCTTATGAGTTCATATTTATCAACTTCACTCTCATTCGCTTTGCTCATTCTCGTTTGTTGATAAACATCGAAAAAACGATGTTTTAGAATAAGCGGGAGTGCGTCAGCACGAAGCGCAATTCTAAAATATCAAAAAGAAACATAAAAAAGAAAATAAAAAAATATTTTTTTGTTTATATACAAGAGATGTCTCACCAAAGAAATTTAATCACACAAAATCCAGACGAAAAGTTTTGTAAATGTCAAAGTTGGATATGATGGACACGTTGAAACTAATCATATGAAGATCGCTTTTGGTGAAACCCTAACCAGTTCCTTAACACCAGTATTACAGGAAATCTTTCCATTTACCATTAATACACGAATATGGACATTAACTCAGACAAATGCGAGTGTTTCATTTCTGAAT
The DNA here is from genome assembly GCA_019918135.1 of Paulinella micropora. Classification (NCBI taxonomy): domain Eukaryota; phylum Cercozoa; class Imbricatea; order Euglyphida; family Paulinellidae; genus Paulinella; species Paulinella micropora. Next base: position 149,828 of record WBZZ01004972.1, read on the forward strand.
AATATGGCGGAATTAAAAACGACTGCTAATGCTACCGCTGATGCTGGTATTCTAAGCAAAAGAAAAATAAAATATCGCACTGGTATGGGTGTTGTAGCCCGCTTCAATGCTTTATGGACAACAGACGAAACCGAAGATTATTATTCGTGGATAGGTATCGGAGATAACGATTTATCTAATGGTTTCTACTTTTAGAAAACTAGAGATGAAGGAATGTGTATTCTACATTGCATTGGAGGAAACCCAAACGCATTTTATCAAGCGTACTGGGATGACCCGTGCGACGGAACAGTAGATATGCTAGTATTAGACTGGACTAAGGGAAATGTATTTCAAATTCAATTTCAATACTTAGGTTTTGGTGCTATTGAGTTTTCTATTGAAAATCCAAAGACAGGCGATTTTCAGTTAGTCCATACGATTAAGTATGCGAACGCCAACACGGGTGTTAGTCTGCGGAATACTACATTGTCATTTGTAGCACGAATTGTTCATAATAATTTGGGAGTTGGAATACAAAGACTAAAGACCGCCAGTTGTAGTTTGTTTATCGAAGGCACTAACACTATTAGTACAAGTATTACAAATACGGCGGAAGGGAGTGAAGCAGGTAATATAACTGAAAGCCCCATTTTAAGTATCAGAAATAAAGCACTATTCAATAATAGCCTAACCAACAATTCAAATGTTTTTCCTTCGTTGATAAGTATTACTAATGAAGATACTAAGGCTAATGTTGTCAGAATGGTGTTGAACGGAACACTGACAGGGGCGGGTTTTGCTGATGTTGATGCCAAAACTTCAATTGTAGATACAGACACAAAAGCAACTGCGATTGCGAACGGAACAACAATTTTTAAGATTTATGTTAATGCTACCTCAACTCAACAAATTAATCTAAGAACCTACGATATTCAATTAACCCCGAACGATGTTTTGACATATACACAAAAGGCTGTGTCGGCAGGTGGAAATGATAATATTAATGTTATTGCTAACTTTATAGAGGATCACTAAAGCAAAAAAGAACTAATTCATTTGTATTACTTTACTTCATTTTTTTTTGTATTTTTCTTTTACAATACGAATAACATCCTTCACACTAGTGGCTAACTCTTCATCTTCACCTTCACAAGTAGCCTCGCTCGCTTTCCTTAATATACATCCTTCTTCTGTACATGTAGCATTCGCTATTTCTTCACCTACATTAGCCTTGATTTCGGTAATTCCAGTCTCTTTTAAATCAGTCGCCTTAAATGGAGTGCTCGATTCCTCCACCATTTTTTGTAATGTAGCCTCCAATGGAATAACAACTTTTACATTATCGTCCCTCGGCTTGTATTGCTCATAGAATGAAACAATGTCAGGCTTAGTCCATTTAATTGAAGGTTTCTTAATTTCAATGTCAAGATTTCATTTTTCAATTTCATTCAAGTAGTTTTGTTTGGTGTTGAGGTCTGACATGATATTTTAGAATTTCGCTTCGTGCTGACGCACTCTCGCTATCGATTCAGCTTGCTGAATCTATATTCTAAAACATCAAAAAAAAAAATTAAAAAAAAATTAAAAGAAAAACGATGTTTTATGAAACCGCGTAGCGGGTGAATAAAATATCATTATAAATATTTTTTTACTTCACTTTTAATGTCAGTAAATTTCTCAAACCACGGCTGTTTCATAACCCATTCAAGGTACGTCTTATCAATAACCGCTACATCTTGAATTTTCTTACCTTTATACTTACCGAATGGAAAAATATCCCTTGGCTTGCCTGCCCGTGCATTTTCAATCATTTGGATTTCGTCAGTAATTAACATCGGTAAGAGAAAATGTTTCTTTTTGATTTTCAATAGAGAGTTTCTCAAACTTCTCACATAATCTGGTGAGGGTGGTCATTGGTCTATATAGAGTGGTAAAATTTTTTATAGAAAAAATTAATTATTTGATATTTGATATTTTTTTAAAAATCCAAAAAGTCTAGTTTCAATCGCATTCTCTACAATTCCGATAACTTGTCTTTTTGTATATGTAAAACAAAATATCTTTTCTAAGTATTCGCTTGTTATTTTTTTCTTTTGTTTATTTCGTGTTATCTTGTTGTTTTCTATTATAACTACTTTTCCAGACTTCTCAATTCGCTTAGCAATCCGTTATTCTTCATCAGTCTCCAACAATTCAGCAAGTTCATTTTTACCATTCTCAAATAATTCAGTGTTCATAATACCTAGCCCACAACTTATTACACTTAACATATTCGGTAAATTCAATGCTTTTTTCGTTTCATAATTCATACTAAATCCTTTTACTTTCATGCTGGCTTTACCATTATCTAATAAGTATCCATAACATTTTGGTCCGCCTCCCACAAAGGTTTTTATTTTTGCTCCTTTCAATTCATCAGTCCAATCTCCCAGTAAATCGCCTGTCTCTACATCTGCCTCATTAATTTCTTTGTTAGTCGTATATATTACGCTGTCTGTGTCATGATACAATATCCTATTGCCTAATCTGTCCATCATATTGTAAAGTCTCATTCTCGCGTGGCATGTAGTAAATAAAGCAACCACAATATTTGTTTTAATCGGGTCGCTCACCGCGTCCTGTTTTAAGTCATAACTGGCTTCTACAATTTGGTAGTTAATTATGTTAATATTTATATTATCCACTGATTTATCGTTCAATAGTTTGTATAAGGTATCTTTATCCTTTATTATTTTATTCTGTGTTTTATTTTGTTTCTGTCCAAACTTGCTCCATAAAGAGTTCAAGCACAACTTAGCCACTGCTCGCCGTCCTTCGTTTTTAAATATTTTGCTTTCATCCATCTTGACACCCATTTTGATTTCCATGCTGTTTATGTAATTTTGTTTTTCTGCTTCCGTATTACATCCCGCGGGATATCAGCTGGATTCTTGTTTTACTTTCAAGAATGTCTTTATGTATTCTTTGAATAAGCTACTGCTTTGTTCTTTCCAGTGCCATACTTCATATACTTTTATCAACTTATACCCTTTGTCTAAGGCCTTGTAAATTTCTGGAGTTGCCCATGTACCAGTTATTGCTCGTTCTTTATCAGTGTGCTTACATTCTCCATGTTGCTCAGTCATTCCGCACTTATCGCATAAGTAATAGATCATCTTACCTCTATCCGCCTTCGGTAAGACTGGGTGTAGTAAGCCTCTCGGCTGTAGCATCTTAACCTTAGCCACTCCGAAATATTCTCTGTTTATAATTTTATTTTCCATACTTTTTCTTTCCTCCTCATTGTTTGGTCTAATAATTATATGGTGTCCGCTTGGATAAACGTCGTAATACATCACTGTCGGATAAAGTGAGCATATGTCAATATATTTCGCATACTCATTATCATGTTGTGATTTCCAATATAATTTCAAAGCATTCACTCTACCTCCAAACATTGCCTCTCGTGGGTTTAGTCCTTCTTCTTCAGTAATTCGTTCGTTTGTATCCTCTGCCAGTCTTTCACTGGTTTTCATCAGGCTCCATTCGCACTCCCAGATACTTATTACTTTTGCTTGTTCGTTAAGTTGTTTTTCTCTTCTCATTGTTTCCTTGTATACTTCGCCTATTGTCTTATTCTTCTTCACATTCAAAGCATTGCTATTCCAACACTTATCATATCAGTGCCAATGACACCCGTAAAACTCATAAGCGATTTTGTTTTTCTCATCCCATCCATCTACATACACACGAGATTGCCCGAGTTGAAACATTTTTTCACATCCGTTGAATGTGTGTTTAATATCGGTTTTGTCTAACCTGCTTCTGTATGCTAACCATTCTACACAAGCCCTAGAAGTCATCCTGTTTGCTTTTCCTCTTTCAATATCGCAATTAAATTCTCTGGCATAAACTTAGCACGATACAAAGCCATAACACAACTCGCAATAGTTGTATATTGACAAGGGTCAATACCAAACTCTAGAAACTGGTTTCTAAAATCTATACAGCTCTTCCTCAGTATATCAACATCTGAATGACAATACTCTGCGATTTCCTTCGCCATATCAAACCTGTTATGTGCTTTCATTTCTTCGTCATACCATTCAAGAAATTCTTTTCGTTTATCTCCTCACATCGTGTCGTAGCAGTAATGTTTCTTATGTGGCATTACCCCAACATAGTTTTTATTTTTAGCCGTATTGAAGAAGTGCAGGAAGAAACCTTTCTTAAGTTCCGTAAGTCAGAATGTGTTTGGAAAGTCTGACAATGGCATCGTAAGAAAACTTAGACTGTCTATAAAGCGATACTTCTTAAGTGTCATATCATAATCTTACCACCTTCATAGATTACAAATGGAGTTTGTCCATTATCAACCAACCACTTAAGAATAAACTGACAATCATAACCGCGGGCATTGTGCGCGATAAATGTAAATCCGCTGTGTTTAGTGTCAAAAGCCCAATTACAGTAATCTTGAATGTTCTTGTGAATTACTGGCGGTTCCTTCGCATCGTAAAACTGGCTTTCCGCATGATTAACAATGTGCTCGCCTGTGTCCTGTGTCGCTTCAAAGTCAAAGAATATGTATTGCTCTGACGGTGGTAAGATTTCTTTTTGGACTATTTCACATTGGTGTTCAAGCGGTTTCACTAGTTTGCAATTTCTGCATTTCGCATATCAGCATTTGTGCTCATCTTTCTGTAATTAAGACCGCACGATTTACATTTCGCTTTAACATCGCAGTTTGTCGTCATGTGATTATTAACGCATTCAGTGTTTAGAAACTTTCTATTACACTTCTCACATTTTTTTCCAATGGCTCTTGTCATTTATTCCCTTACATCCCTTGGTTTCACAGATACTGCATTTGGCTTCACATGCATGTCTTTCCTTATACTATCTTAGACATAGCTCACAGAAATTCTTTTTTCCTAGCATAGACTTCATGTTAGTTATGGTATCGTAATGTCTTTCAGTCTTTAGAATGTAAAGGTTAGTCAGCCGTTCGCCGTTCGCATCAAGTAGTTCTGTTTTATAAATGATTTCATCAGGGAATTCAACAATAACAAGATTGTATTTAATGTGATTAGCAAACTTCAATGTATTAATTTCTGGTATCACACACACATCCTTAATGACCTTTGCTTCATCGTGTAAAGCCTCTGCCATTTCCTGCTGTATCTTTCGTCCTCGCATAATTTGCGAGTATTTTGGATGTTTTTCAATTTTTGCTTTGATTACAATGATTGCTCGTGCTAAGCATAAGTTATCGCTGTTTGTAATACAGATTACTCCTTTCTTTCTGTGTATATCCAATTTGTTCAAAACCTGTAGCCTTGTTCCACCAGTCTGCATTTTAACAGATTTCAACACAAATTTTAATTTATCAAAGTTTATTCCGTTCTCGTCCATGTAAAGACTTTCGTTGCTTTGAAATATTGCTGACAATCTTTCTAAAACTTTTTCAGCAGAGATTTAATTAACTTTGTGCAAGCCTGTCGATATCTTTCCATAGTAATCCACAAACTCAATACCTAGGCTAACCTTATCTTCGGGTGCTTGTCGTTTTACAAAGTCGTTCAACACAATCTCAATAAATCTTATCATATCGCGCTTCATTTATTCCTAGTTTGTGTTCCTTGCTGTTGTCCCTTATGATATCATAATTACCATACCGCAACAAGTCTCTGTAATTTTCTTTTATCTATTTTTTCTCTTCAATCGTAGGTAAAGGTGGTGCTATTGGTATAGCATGGTGTTCGAAAATACACCGCACCTCTTACTTGGTTCAAGTAGTTTTGTGCTGTCGGTGTATCAATTTTATAACCCCTTACATTCGGTTTGATATATAGCACATCCCGACCCCTGACAGACTTGATTTCGTAATTTATCTTATATTCCCTTAATCTATCCAACCTGTAGACCTTGCCGTTATACGTGTGTTTCCATGTATGATAATAGTATATCAAGGAAAATATAATTTTATAAAATTAAAATATTCGTCTGCCTCAATCGGTCGTTCCCTCGTGGCCTCGTGTGTGTCCCTATATATAAGGACCCTCCTTGTCTTTAAATGGAAATTCAGTGGTTTCCGCAGAGAAACCTTTTTGATTATCAATACTTACCATACCCGCAACCGCAGTGGCAGTTATGTTCCATGTATCCACACATATTACATCTATCATCTTCATCTTTCTTTATTCTATCCATATACTCTTTGCTTGGCCTTGGAGGAACTGGTGGTTTTTCTTTTTCTGCTGAAATAAGTTTCTGAGACTTCATATGTCGCGTTTTGTTTCCATTATGTATTTCAGCACCACATCCACACTTAAAATCTTTATGCTTCCAAATTTTCTTCTTTTCTTTTTTGATTATTCTTGTTTCTTTATCATAATTTATTTTTCATTCCTCGTATTCAGGTATCATATTTTCCTCGTGATATTTCTTTGCTTCTTCCAATGCTTGCTCTTTTGATTTTTTTCTTTCCGATACAGAAACTCTTACACATGACCTTTCCTCCTTCTCTCCATTGAACTTTTATCATTGGTCTCTTTTCGTTATTCTTTACCATAACACAACCGCTGGACATTCTAAATCTCTGAGTGTCTTCGTTTCTCATCCTATATGTGTCTTTATTTTATTTCTTTAAATAATAATTATTTAAAGGTAGCAGTTTTTCTTTTGTCTGTCTGTATTTGTTATAAATAGATAGACGAAATAACGAATAACTGCTCTTAGTGTGGTTTCTGAAGAGAATTTGCACTGAACATCTGTCCGCAAGTGACACCCTATACTACTGAGAGAGAGAGAGAGAGAGAGAGATATAGAGAGAGAGAGAGAGAGAGAGAGAGAGAGAGAGAGAGAGAGAGAGAGAGAGAGAGAGAGAGAGAGAGAGAGAGAGAGAGAGAGAAAGAAAGAAAGAACCAGCTGTAGGGAAACAGGATGAACTACATGAGGTTGGTGTAGGAGGATAAGCCGCTCACGGTGGCCAACAAATGGAAGCATGCTCGCGTGAGATTCTGCAATATATCTATAGGGCAAACAACCGGCAGCTAGCCGGAGCGGTCCGCTGTGTAGAGGAGAAGAGAACAGAGAGAGAGAGAGAGAGACAGAGAGAGAGAGATAAGAAACACCCCCTAGCTCACTGGGCTATAGAAGATATGGATTGCAGGTTGTGAATTTCCCCGTGGGAGAAGAGGGGGCGAGTGAGGTGCACACAGAAAGCGCTAAGCAGAGGAGACGGGAAAAACAGACTGCAACAAGTGGCGGGAGGGAGCACAAGAAAGGCCAGACACACGATAAATATCTCGTGGACGGCCGCAAGGGTCAGAGCATTACGAAACAAACAGGGAAACAAAAGACTGCAAAAGCAGGGGGAGAGAAAGAAGACAACGAGAAAGGAGAAAGAAGAGGAGACAGTTGCATTGTGTGTGTGTGTTTGTGTGTGTTTGTGTTTGTGCGTGTGTGTGTGTGTGTGTGTGTGTGTGTGTGTGTGTGTGTCTGTGTGTGTGTGTGTGTGTGTCTGTGTGTGTGTGTGTGTGTGTGTGTGTGTGAGTGAGAGAGAGAGAGAGAGAGAGAGAGAAAGAGGAAGAGAAGAAAGAAAGAAAGAGAGAGAGAGAGAGAGAGAGAGAGAGAGA
>WBZZ01004973.1:30000-32500 GCA_019918135.1 Paulinella micropora
GATTGAGATCAGGCTATGTGCAGTTCTGAAAGGCTTGTCTCAGGCAAACCGGCAAGTAGTAGAAATCTACGTAAATAAACGAAGTGACTCGTGACTCCCGGCTCTCAGCTATTTACTGGTATTTCACCTACTCTCTTGAGTTAGGACTTATTGCAGCCATAGAGACTTTTAACAAGAGTTCGTCAAGTTGTGTATGAGGCGACGCCTCATTTATCGCTTGGGGTTGTATCCAAACTCACAATTTATAAATCAGTACTATTAATATATTTTTCGAAAATTTAAAATACACCAATCCGGCTCGTGAAGTTTGAAGTTCTATCCAGGCGTCAATTATGATGCTAATTTTCAAGTGTGCTATGCTATTTTGTTGTATGTGTTTAATGTTTGTTTTTTATTAAATACTTTTCAACGCATAGTACTGACCTATGTAGCTTAGCAAATTCACAAAAGTAATTTAAAATATTACTATAGCAAAATCAACTATTTTCACAATATGCCTCAGATAAAATTGTTCTTTTAGCTCACAACTGTAACTCTAATAAAATTTTCTTAGCAAGTAAACTGCGAGCTCAATCGAGTAAATAAACTAAAAATACTCTTTATTTTGACTCATAAAATTTAAATCCACTTAAATGGATCGAGTGGCCCCCGACCGTACACATAAGAGTTAAAACAGTGTTTGCGTAAAAAAATCAATGTGGATTTGATCTACATTTGCGGATGACCATTCAAGGATCAATACTAGATAAACTTTCGTTTGAAGCTGTTTAATTTTGTGAACGATGATTGAAACTGGATAGATAATCTGAAAATTTCATAATACGAAAGTCAGTTTATGATGTCACCGTCACTGACGGAAAGAAGCTCAAGCCTTGAACCCAGAAGAGACTGGTAGCAACATGTAACCATGTCCATCGAAGCTTCGTTAGGGTACGCGCAGCAATAGAGGCCATAAGTGAACCGGCTCGAGCCGGCCTCAGTCCAACACACCGATGTACTTCCAAGTGAATGCCTTGACGTTCACCCAGAAGGACATGTAATTCTTTCAAAACGGCACGTGGGACAGCCGCCGCAAGTCTGGCAAGTCCAATTAGTTTCATCCTCACAATCGGGGCATTCGCATCGGCTGAAGAGAGAGACAGAGAGAGAGAGAGAGAGAGAGAGAGAGAGAGAGAGAGAGAGATGAATTACATGAAAAGTGACGACAGCGATACATACAATGATATCTCCACACACTTGCGGATTCACTTGTATCTATGCAATCAAGGCGTGTTTGTGGTCTTAGTGATTATCATGAGAGCGACTTACCCATTATTCTTCCAGGGGAGATAAATTTCCCAGCCGTTATTGCAAGTGAACACACCCGCATTTGGTCCTCCAAGGTATGGCGAGCACTCTAACAGCACAAGTCAACACACCCGATCCTTGAGCTCTGTTTCACTTCCAACGGTGACGTCACCGCCACCAAACATGGCCACACTGTCAGGTTATCAAAACAGAACTGCAATGTCTTTATACTTGCCAACCGCGTGACATTAAATTATAATTCTTTTTATTTGTCTTCTTGAATAAACTCGGAAGCCCTCCAGCTCTCCTGACTGTTCTCTCTTGCAGTCTTTCGACCTTTGCTGCGTTTGCTCTTGCTCTTGCTACCGTCGCGAGCTACCTGCAGACAATTGCGAAGTATATGCAAACGATGCTCAAAGCTTGAATACTCAGCATGTTGCATACTTTATCCACCCATGCATCCATCTATCTATTCATCTATTGTCAATATGTTTTTATCTATCCAAACCTCAAATTGGTTTCATTCTTGAGCCAGTGACAGAACCTGGAGAGTGTTCATCTTGTGGTTCAAGTCCAACTCAGAGTTCTCAAGCGGTGAGGAGCTGTACGCGTTATCACGATATCGATGCGCAACAGACCATCTATGAGAAACCGCGCCCACGATCAAACCCCCAAAAACCAACGCCAAACTTCGCCAAATCGAGAGAGAGGTTTTTGGCCGTTCTGCCAGCATAGTGTCTACAAGCACACGCATAGGACGGGTACATTGCACAGTTTGCAGTACTGTTGCGAATTTGAACTTAGCTCCGGCTTGATACCTTGTCTGATCATGGTTGCGTCATAAACCTCCATGGTGAAAGAGGTACACTTAATATTTAGTGCCGTTTAAATAGACCGGTGAACACAAAATTTTAAGGCAAAGCCCTTCATCAGTCCTAACTGTGAAAGGGTTTTTCCGAACGGCAAGTTTTTTCGAGACGACAGCTTCTAAAAGAAGCTTGGTTGTGACCTTACGAAACGTCCATCATGGAGGTTTATGACGCAACCACGATCAGACAAGGTATCAAGCCTGGAGCTAAGTTCGAATTCGCAACTGCAACTGTGCAATGTACTTGTGTCCACATCCCTTTGTGCTTGTAGACACTATGCTGGCAGAACGGCCAAAAACCTCTCTCTCGATTTGGCGAAGTTTGGCCTTGGTTTTTGGGGGTTT
>WBZZ01004973.1:37500-45000 GCA_019918135.1 Paulinella micropora
AAGTAGATGATTTTATCCTCGACACTGCCATAGTTGCTGCTGCGCTTGGAACGAATGGAAGGCTTGGATATTGGTCGCTAAGCGAATTATCCGATAAGGATTTCGAAAAAGGCGAAATCTGTGCAGAACGATGTTGCAGGATCAACAAACCTAAAGTTGGTCAAGCACCTCAGCGTATGAAGACACTGGAAGCATGAATTCTTTCTTGCGCAAAAGGTATGCCTGCGCATGCAGATGCAAGGTAAGACGAAGAAGAAATCTCATGGTTGGAGAATAGCAGAATTTTTGCTTGTTAAGGGAAGTGAATCAATGCTAATCTTACGTGTTTGCTTTTACAACGAGAAGGAGGAAAAAAAGTTTTGGGGTATTCCTGACATTATGTCACATGTCGCTAGCACAGGCAAGAGCACATTGAAACAGCTTGAAAACGCAAGGTCTTTGGCTGCAGACTGGATGAAAGCTGAAGATTTTGATAGCTCAGCATGGAGACTGACTCTGACTGCAGAAGCAAAGGATGAGAACATAGAAGGTAACACAGGCGAAAGCGATGTAGATGCATCCAATCCTACGCAGCAAAAAGAAGCACCGCGCTTGAGACGCAACAACTACAGGAGACTGAAAAGAGAGAAGTGCGAACAAGGCTTGAGAGGTTTAAGAGGTGAAACTGGAGAAAGGGGAGAAAAGGGAGAAAGGGAGAAGCAGGTCCCAGGTCGGCCAGGTCAGTCTGGATCTAAGATGTGGGTAAATGCATTGGAACGACAGAATGAGCGCTATCATACTATTGCATCGCTCGCAATCACGAAAGCAGCAGAAGTATCTCTAGCGTATGCACCAAATCATGCAGCCAATTTATCTCAACCTGTCAAAAAACAAAAAACCGATAGTGCTGTTCTAGCTGACACAATTGCACTGACTTTCTTGCGGACCAAAAAGCTTCCAAATCCAAATAGTTCTGAAACAATATCTCGTGAAGACATTCTTCAGTCGCTCTTGGCCTTGAAGTGCCTCACAACTTAAATGATAAGTCAAAAAACTCAGCTAGAGCTTACTTGGTTGAAGGAGGAAAACAGCGTTGATCCACTCCGTGATTGTGCTAGTGTGATAGCTAAGCTTGTGCCAGGGAGGCTGTAAAAGCTGTCATCTAAATCACTAATATTAAGATTCTAGTCACATGCTAACTACTACTACTACTACTACTACTACTACTACTACTACTACTACTACTACTACATACTACTACTACTACTACTACTACTACTACTACTACTACTACTACTACTACTACTACTACTACTACTACTACTACTACTACTACTATACTACTATACTACTATACTACTATACTACTATACTACTATACTACTATACTACTATACTACTATATTACTATACTACTACTACTACTACTACTACTACTACTACTACTACTACTACTTAGTAACTTAATAATAAGCACTACTAGAGTACTACTCAGCGGTGACTACTGTTCCGACTACCGGTACTGATAGTTAGTAGCACTGATACGTCTGAGTCTGTATTTTCAACGCATTGACTAAAAATTTAGTTTTATTTGCTGAAATAAAATTAAAATCAAAAATTTTCTTTTGGAACAGTTCGGTCCATGAGTTTTGCAATTTGGCCACCAAATGACACAGATTATTTTAATCAGGCATCGCCTCATTTGAATGCCGGTTGGTAATTTCCTCACAGGAGGGTAGTCAAGACTTAAAATTTGAATTTCCCTATTTTTCGGAAGAGTCACACTTTGTGTGTGCTGTCGACAGCTCGAATTGGGGAACACCTACCTGCTTCTGGAAACACCAACAGCGAGCAAGCTCAAGCTCTGCCATTATTAATACCCCCACACAGGACAGCTAGTTCACCTGTTTTTGAGTGGCCGGTCATGGTGACAGTTGTTCATGTTCACCACACGCAGAGAGGCGACTTGTATCATGTATTCAAATCTTGTTCAAGTCTGTTCACGTCTGTTCAAGTCCCTTGCATACATAGCACAGTCCCTCAAGCAAGCCCCATCGAGTAGCAACCAACCTTAAAGATCTCCTTTGCAAATCAAGTTCCAGACCTGTTTGCTACATCGTGGGTCTTCTACGTTCAGGTGTGACGAAATGAGCCTTCCAGCCTCATTCAAGTTTCCTCGCCCCAATTACGACCTGGTCAGTCAGGAAGTCTATTAATCTAGTACCACCGAGAGGAATGCCTCAACATCTCTCGTACGCTGCGCACCAACCTCAAGGTCCCCTTCATAGATACATACAGAAAGGCACTCAAGGACGGCTCGGCCAAGAAGCTCTCGCGCCAGACGGACGGAATCAGCCGCGCCCACTCGAGTCATTAAGATCGTACTAATGACTTTAAATAAGACCTCGGCCCCCTCTTAGCGAAAGCAGTAAAGGACTCGTGACTGCCTTCTCAATCTTGAGGATGAGCCTTTTCCGAGTCCCCATTCAGCCCCTTGAGCAGATGCTGGATTATTGGTTAGACCCATCCACTTTCCACTACCACTTTCTTTACTTGAAGACTCGCGACACTACCCGTTTGAGAACGGGAGACCTCACAATTTACGTTCTATACTGGATCGTACGTTGGCACCCAAGCCTGCAATGAGTTTGAAATTATGTAAATAAACGAAGTGACCTCTCTACTATTTACTTGTATTTCACCTGCTCACTCAGAGTCAGGACTCAAAGCAGCCATAGTGTTCTTATTAAGAGTTCGTTGTATCTGCCTACTTGAAGAGTTGTATACAAACTCACATCAGACTTCTTAGCAATGTAACTTTACTAGGTTGCCGGGGGAGTGGTTCCCATTCTGTACTTCAGACACTTGGTCTTTATTTAGGCAGAAGGAAACTGAAGCAGACACTGACTGGCTCAGTCAAATTAAACTAACTACCCACCTACACTTAAATAAAGGACTGAAATACAACTGAGTATAAAAGGTAAAGCAATCATCAGTCCTATGAAGGAACTGACTGCCACCAGTACCAGAACTATTATTAATAATAACTATGTAAAACATGTATAGGCCGATATGACTAAATACTATATTAATAAATTTGTCCATTGCTCCCCCTATTTAGGAATAGCGGCCGATATGAGCCAACATAGTAAGTGTCATAAAGCCAGACAACAGCCAAACAAGTTAATTAACAAAATATGTTCACAACTCAAACAGCAACACCTTAAACACAACGTTAAGCAATAAGCACATCAACATCATTATCAATATCGCATACTATGCAATCCACACCATTCTCACCGCCGGAAAATGACCAACACGCAATATGAACTTCAGATACAGATGATATATGTATATGTGAGGCAACGTCAAATAGATTAATGTATGTTCAACAGTGTCACGAACACAACCAAGTAAATGGACGAGATGCTGACAAGCACAACAAACAAACTAGTAGAAAATATAACGAAATAAGCAAGTGAGCTATCCTACGTCTCCAGTGGAGTTCGGGCCGCAATATAGCAACACATAAGCACAACAAACAAACTTCCTCACATTGGCGTATGTTCATTTCCAACTGCTGGTGTGGGATTTACGCAGACAGGGGTCAGGTATTACTGTGGACATTCAAGTGGCAAACTATCCAACTTTGATCTCATCGTTCTTCATCAATCTAAGTGATACTACAAATCTAAAGCCAGCATTGAAAAGCGTAGGACAAGAGCTTTCCAACGGGTGCGCTGCATTTCCGTATATCAAATATTGATTGAGAAAGATGAGGTCAAAGTTTGAATGTTTTGCCACTTGAATGTCCACAGTAATATCAATCTATATGCACGAATATAGACGTTCAACATGAAATATTTGGTAATGTGATTGACATTGATGCACCGTACGCTGTACATATTTCCATACTATGGCAATGTATGTGTTTGAGTTACTCATATTCAACGTGATGTGTTTGCATGTGCGAATATACAAGTCCTACCTTCACACCGTCTGCGGTATCGACTCCTGCGAAGACAACTCAAAAGTCAGAAAGGCCTATCTATCTATCTGTCTGTCTGCCTATCTATCTATCTATCTATCTATCTATCTATCTATCTATCTATCTATCTATCTATCTATCTATCTATCTATCTATCTATCCTCCTCGAAAAGAAGAGCCCAAAAGCGCACGTCCATCCGGACTACAAGTCGCAACCCGGCATTATCAACCTGGATTCCACCCACTGTGTTGACGCCGAGACATACTCCCATGTCGTCCATCGGACAAGAAGTGCCCCGAAAGAACCAACCGAAAGAAGAAAACGCCTGGTATTGCCATCAACACCAAGCGAATGGAAAGGCATTGAAGAAGAACTCCAATCCGCACTCCCTCTCATCCTCCCCTCCTCTCTCATCAAATGCCTGTCATGTGACGAAGCAGTAGCGAAATTTGAAAGATATCTCTACGACTTCATATCACAACGGGTAACAAAAACACAAGAACAAACTCATGAGCGAAAAAACCGCCACGTAATCCGGCTCCAAACAGAACTCACGCAGAACCGACAACAAAAACTGATCCAAAAGAGACATCTGCGAGATCTCAAAAGGGCAGGTTCAATTCCAGCTGCTGTTGCAAAAAGCCTGCAAAAAACTCGGCGAGTATTATTGAAGACCGGTAACCGCCTCCGCCGTCGTCTCAAGGAAGCAACTTTAAGCTCCGCTCAACGACAAGCAAATACACGCTTCCGAACTGACCCTCATAAGTTTGCCAAAAATCTGTTTCATCCCCCCTCAACCCAAACCACTTCCTCCCTATCCAAAGAAAACTGTGACTCCTACTTTCCCAACCTATACAAAGACGCTAATCGTGAACAAACCTACGTGCCCTGACCTGAAATGAATCGCCCGCCTCTACCAACTGTCCCCTTTGACCTAAAGCCACCGTCCTCCTTGGAAACCAAAAGATCTGTGTTTGCCAAGCGTAATGGTGCAGCCCCTGGCAGAGATGGTATTAGCTACCTTGTTTACAAGAGACTTCCCACCGCTTTACTTTTCTTACACAAACTCATTGTCAAGTGTTGGACAACGGATGTAGCTAATAGCTGGGCCCAAGCTGCTATCTCCCTCCTTCATAAGGACGGCGATCCACTTCAGGCCTCAAACTATCGTCCGATTGCTCTGACAAGCTGCTCGGGTAAGGTATTTTTCTCTTTGTGGTCAAAACGCCTAGAGAGTTTTTTGCTAGATAACAAGTACTTTGACAGAGCAAAACAAAAAGGTTTCCTCCGTAACGTTGCAGGATGCCCCGAGCACATTGCTACTACAAAAGCTACCATCAGAAATGCAAAAGATCACTATCGCCAACTGGTCATAGCATGGATTGACCTACAAAACGCTTTCGGAAGCGTAAACCACAACTTGATCCAGTTCGCTCTCTGGTGGTACCACGTGCCCCCTATGTTTGCTCGCATAATCTTTTTATACTACGAACTCTTAGTAGCCACAATCGAAGGGAAAGATTGGTCATCAGAACCCTTTGTTTTTGCTGTTGGCGTTTTTCAAGGATGCTGCATTTCTCCTCTCCTTTTCAACATAGTTTTCAACCTACTCCTTGACCTCCTATCATCCTTGACCAAAAACAACGGTTATCATTTCAAGCATAAGACCTCAACAGATGAAGTCATCGTGCACGAAGCTGCTTATGCTGACGACCTCAAACTACACTGCCGATCCCCGAAACACTGTCAATCGTCCATCAACATGATTGACAAATTTCTGTCATGGTCCAGAACAATGGCCGCGAAACCGCCCAAATGCAAAAGCCTTGCTTTCAAATACTGGACTAAAGCCGACGACTATAAGGGTCTCAAACGATTATTGCCGATCTCGTTCCCACCCTTCGACCCCGCCCTTACTATTACTGGCAAACCGATTGACTTCATCGCTGACAAGCCTTTCAAAGACCTCGGATGGATTGTCTACCATGACCTCAGCGAAAACGAACAACGTGCAGCAATCCAAAAGAAGTTCATTATTTCTATGCAAGCCATCGATAGCTGCTCGATCAATGGCTTTATGAAACTTTGGCTATACCAGCACTACGCTGTCCAGTCACTTGCCTGGCCATTTCTCATTTATGACCTCTGCTTATCTTTCGCCAAAACCCTTGAGAAAATTGCGACCCGCTTCCTCAAAAAATGGGCCAATATCTACAAAAGAGCTCTGGTCTCTTGCCTTTACCGCCCACGCTCGAAATTCGGTCTACAGCTCCAATCCATCGTCTCTTTTTACCAGCGACTTCAAATCAACCGTGCTCAAATGCTGAAGTACTGCCCAGATAAAGACCTCTCGTCCATTTATGCGATAACCTGACGAAACACGAAACATTTCGAACTATCTGGAAACCAGAGCCTGTGCTCGAAAAGCTTGAGGCAAAAGTTGATTTTGAATTCAAACATCGAGGCCAATCCGATCATCTCGGACTTGGCCATGGTCGCTACCCAAAAGAACATTCCATCACAGACCGCAAAGACAGGGTTTTAGAATTAGCTGCTGAGACAATACTTGAGACAACCACAGTGCATGACATGGACAAAGCCATGCAAGGGTGCTTCCTTCGTTTTGAAGACGCATGCCCCTTCGACCTCTCCTGGGCTCGCCTCATCGGAACCCGTAATCCCCGTTTAATCTCTTGGGTCATCAACGCAAGCACAAACTCGGTTATTACCCCCGACCTTAGACGTCTGTGGGGAATCATTCCCAACAACAAGTGTGTCCTCTGTTCTGGTCAAGCACATCTATGCCACATCCTCTCCGGTTGCCATGTTGCCCTCAAACAAGGCCGCTATACCTGGCGTCATGACTCTGTGCTCTGCACTATTGAAGCTCCCCTTCAAAAACACATCGAGAGCCATAACAAACGCTCCCCTATAGACCAAAATGAATCAAAGTCTATGTTTGTGAAAGAGGGCGAGCAGAAGCCTAAGAGACAGTCATTTCATCGACCATCCCTGCTTGACACTGCAAACGATTGGCAACTCCAAACCCAATACACCGGTTCTGAGCAAGCCTTTCCTGTCCACATTTGTGTCACTGACCTCCGCCCCGATATCGTTGTCTGGTCACTGTCTACCAAGATATGTATTCTGATCGAGCTAACGTGCCCGGTCGAGGAAAACATCCTTGACGCACGAGCCTACAAGACCAACCGATACAACAAGCTCAAATCTCAAATCGAGGACAACGGATGGACCTGCCACCTTCGACCAATCGAATGCGGGGCTCGCGGCATGGTATCGTTCTCTGTTCATCGATGTTTCCGCGCCTTGGGTTTTTCCCATCCCCAATCCAAATCCCTTTGCTTCAAGCTATCCTCCTGCGTAGCTCGTTGCTCTTTTGCGATGTATCGCTCCTGTGCAGTCAAAAATTGGACTAATCTTCCTCTAGTCCGTATTGGTGACTGCATTCCATCATAGCCGTCCAGTGTTCCATAGCCCGGGCTAGGTCCCTGCGGGGGTTTAGGCCTCATAC
>WBZZ01004973.1:50000-52500 GCA_019918135.1 Paulinella micropora
ATTATTATTATTATTATTATTATTATTATTATTATTATTATTATTATTCGTGATAGCCCAGTGGTCAAGTTCTACCAATCTGGGCCCTGTCGCCAGTTCGATTCCCGTCGGTGCCACCAGTATTTTCATTGAACATACCGGTCCGTCTGGACCAGTATTTTCATTGAACATACCGGTCCGTCTGGAAGTGTTGGAACTGCCCTTGCGGGGGCGTCATTACAGCCTATCGTCAATTCTTCGTACTCCTCTCACGGGTGAGACGATGGAGGCGCATGTGCAGAAATGCATCAGCCATTGACAGAGAAGCACTATTATTATTATTATTATTATTATTATTATTATTATTATTATTATTATTATTATTATTATTATTATTATTATTATTATTATTATTAGTGTGGCACCGCGATAGCCCAGTGGTTAAGGTCTACCATCTGGGACCTGTCGCCAGTTCGATTCCCGTCGGTGCCAGTATTTTCAAAGGATATTTTTTCTTTGAAAGTATTGGTCTGTCTGGAAGGCTTGGAGCTGCCTTGCGGGGGTGTCAGTAGAGCCTATCGTCAAATCTTCGTACTCCCCTCACGGGTGAGACGATGGAGGCACATGTGCAGAAATGCATTCGCCATTGACTGAGAAGCACTATTATTATTATTATTATTATTATTATTATTATTATTATTATTATTATTATTATTATTATACGCAATAATAATAATAATAATAATAATAATAATAATAATAACAATAACAATAATAATAATAATAATAATAATAATAATATTAATATTATTATTATTATTATTATTATTATTATTATTATTATTATTATTATTATTATTATTATTTCTTAAACTCCGCATATGCTGGTTGATAGCCCAGGACCCAGCAGACACCAGATTGTTATGGGTGGGGTTTCGAGGCAGCTCTGGCAACCGCGCTTGGTGTATGCACTTGCACATTCGGTGACGTCTTGCAAGAGGTTGCTGGGACTGCGGAATAACCTCGGCTTAGTGCAGTCTTGCCCTCAGGAGCTCCATCGGTGGCCCCGATCATCAGGCGAGAGACTGACACGGGGGGGTGGAGGACCTCGAACAAGGGTATTGGAGGCTTATGTCCGTTGAGGATATGCCATTAGCTGCATCAGTACGCCTCAGATATAGTAAATCTGCCTTGGAGTGTTGACTGTGACATATTTGAGGGAAATCCCGATGAAAAAACCTAGTCACACTTGCTAAACAGAGTTCCAGCCCAATGGCCTCAAGGCGTTAAACTGTGACGCCAACTCATAACCCTTGGTGGTAGATGCTGGGGAGGAGGGTCGTTGCGCGCGTAAAAGATCTTAAACTCCGCATATGCTGGTTGATAGCCCAGGACCCAGCAGACACCAGATTGTTATGGGTGGGGTTTCGAGGCAGCTCTAGCAACCGCGCTTGGTGTATGCACTTGCACATTCGGTGACGTCTTGCAAGAGGTTGCTGGGACTGCGGAATAACCTCGGCTTAGTGCAGTCTTGCCCTCAGGAGCTCCATCGGTGGCCCCGATCATCAGGCGAGAGACTGACACGGGGGGTGGAGGACCTCGAACAAGGGTATTGGAGGCTTATGTCCGTTGAGGATATGCCATTAGCTGCATCAGTACGCCTCAGATATAGTATTATTATTATTATTATTATTATTGTTGTTGTTGTTGTTGTTGTTGTTATTGTTATTATTGTGAAGGGAGAGAGGAGAGAGATAGAGAGAAAGAGAGATACATACACACACACACACAGACACACACATATATATATATATATATATAGAGAGAGAGAGAGAGAGAGAGAGAGAGAGAGAGAGTAGAAAGTAGAGAGAGAGAGAGAGAGAGAGAGAGAGAGAGAGAGAGAGAGAGAGAGAGAGAGAGAGAGCGAGAGAGAGAGAGAGAGAGAGCGAGAGAGAGAGAGAGAGACAGAGACAGAGAGGGAGAGAGAGAGAGAGAGAGATACACACACACAGAGGGATATATATATATACATATATATATAATAATATATATGTATATATACATTTATATATATAATATATACACACACACACACACACACACATATATATATATATATGATATAATATAATATATACATGTATGTATATATGTAAAGAGAGAGAGAGAGAGAGAGAGAGAGAGAGAGAGAAAGAGAAAGAGAGAGAGAGAGAGAGAGAGAGAGAGAGAGAGACCATGTGTGGTTGCAGGTTAACGTTGCCAAGAGCGTACATGGCCTAGTGTTTCGCCTGCACAGTCACGCAAACCTGTGGCAGCAGCTGTTCGCACTTGTGCAGCGGTACCTTCATGGATGGACGTTACTATCGACCATATCGCATCGCCTAAATGATTCAATTAGTGCTCGTAGCTGTTCCAAGCTAACTGCGGAGATGACTCAAAGTGTCACAGTGGAAGACTTGCTGAAAAAATTTCACCCAAAGTGTTTTTTCTCAGGTCTGATTTTGTAATACGGAATGTATGT
>WBZZ01004973.1:60000-62500 GCA_019918135.1 Paulinella micropora
CTACTACTACTGCTTCTACTACTGCTACTGCTACTGCTACTGCTACTGCTCCTTCTACTACTACTACTACTACTACTACTACTACTACTACCTTTATTTGTGTGTGTGTGGGGGGGGGGGTGGAGGAATGGAGAAATAGAAACGCAAGATGTAAGAATGAAAATCATGCTTTTTGTATCTATATATATGTATTCACACATGTATGCAAATCTGTACATGCATATGTCTGTGTGGTAATGTAAGTGTTTAAAAAAGAGGCAATCATAATTAGGACCAAAGTCAGGAAAAAGAAAACCAAACCTTGCACCCATGGCCACCTCCCCCCCCCCCCCCACACCCCCACCCCACCCCCCACAAAAACAAATCACCAAAATAAACAAATAGAACAAAATAAAGCACAACAAAGGAAAACAAAGCAAAACAAATACATACACATACACTCACACAAAATTGAAGTACGCTTGTTTAAATTACGTGAAATTCGGGTGCATGTTTGGAAGGGACCAGCATCTTCCAAGCCTGCAAAAAAACGTAAGCGAGAAGGACCGAAGACCAAGAAGGCGAAAGCACCAGCAGGAGCACAAGCGCAGCGATTGGGTCAAAAACGTGCACTAGAAACTGGAGAGAACGTACCGGGACAACCACCCGCAAAGACGCAAGCAAAAGCCAAGGGAAAGGACGCGAAACAACCAGACCCGGCCTTACCTGTTGGGCTGGGGAGGTGGTTTTTCTGATATCTAAGATGGTTCTCCAGACATATCCTGCATGGCTTGAGCAAGCGTTTTGCCCAGCCCCAGAACCGCACACCTTACCAAACTACGAGGAAGTGCGACGAAATATGCGCTTTAACGTCTCCGAGGACCAGATTAAACAAGGTGAGGTGTAAGATGACAAGCAAATTTACATAGGGCTGATTGCCATCGCTATGAATTGTGCCTACCAGCCAGAAGAGATTGGAATCGTGGATCCTGCTGTCACAAAACAAGATTATCTAGACGGCGAGTGTGAGAGGCTGCAGGGAAAAAAGACTCAACCTCGGTGTGGCTTATACAGATGCCTACCACTGGGTCCCCCACTGGCGCTGCAACTCGCAGGTCTACTATGCTAATACTCTATAAGGGAGAAGGCGCATACTTCGCAGAATCTAACTCTATCTTCGTTTCCTGTCACCTTTCTTCCCATTGCCCTACCTAAAGCATAGGTCTTCGGTAATGCCTTAAGCTTATGACCGCTACACTGATGAATGACATAAATGTCAATCGGTTTACCCTCTTTGCCTTTCTCGGGATACATGCAGTACAAAACACTGCCTCTAGCTTCCTTATTCAGATTCTCAAGGTGAAAAATATCATGAGGAAGGTCTACAGTAACGGAATCCGTTATGCCAAGGATCCCACATACCTGGAGGTGAGAGCACAGCAGCAGGGATGGGAATGTGGATATCTGTCTCTAGCTCTGCTCTGGCTAGTGTGCCACAAGTATGAAGAAAAGGACATCAGCAAGGCACAGTTTGACCTACCGAAAATACCATCCTGGATGTATGCGCTTCTGCATGAGGGCAAATCAGAGGAGCCACCTACGGTGAAGACGTCGACATGAGGTTGTCAGAAAATACCTGAGTTGAAAGCGTAGGCTGTCCACACAGCAACGCAGTAGTAATTATTATTAAATGCAAGCTCCAAACAGTTGATGATTCTGGTGTGCATGTGCGTCACCATTTTGGTTGGATCCCAAACCAGATGAATGAAATAGCAGATCGCAGGGGCTAAAATGAAATAGTAAACGTATCAATACATACATACGTACATACATACATACATACATACATACATTACATACATACATATATACATACGTAGATCGCATACACTAAATAGATTACATAAATACATGCATATTACATACATTACATACACATACACATACACATACACATATACACATACACATACACGCATACACATACATGCATGCATACAGACATACATACAACATCCATACGTACATACGTACACACATACATACATACGTATATACATACATACATACATACATACATACATACATACATACATACGTACGTACGACATACGTACGTACGTACGTACATAAGTACATAAATACATACATACATACATACATACATACATACATACATTCATAATTACATACATACTTACATACATGCATACATACATACCTTGGTCACTGGACGGATGCAAAAGTGTCTGAGTTGATAATCTGGCCTACATATCCATCCATCCATATTTGCATACACCCATCAATCCATCCATCCATACATACATATATACATATATACATATGTACATGTATACATATATACATACATAGTATTACATGCATGCATACATACACACATACATACACCTGCATACATGCATACGTACATACATGCATACATGCATACATGCATACATACATACATACATACATACATACATAACATAATTACGTACATAATATGTATGTAACAATACAT
>WBZZ01004973.1:65000-75000 GCA_019918135.1 Paulinella micropora
CGTACAACTCAAGAGTAGAGAAAGCCCCTGAAACAACGTTGGAACTGTAGAGGCATAGATTTTTATTTGACAGAAATCATAATTGGTCGGACAAGTCATTCGAGAGAAAATAGGTATTTGACCATGAATTCCTGCGCAAAAATCATGTCATACATTGTTATGACTCAAGCAAAAATACTGGCGCTTCTGGTGTAATACTGGCCTCAAAAATCGATTGATCTCTCTACTAATTTTTTTCCCACCCTTATAAAGACACATCCCAGCTCATGGCGGTATGGGGATCTGTTTTGAAAAAGCAAGCGTAACTCTAGTTTAACGTTCTTTTTGTGTAAGCCTAACTACCTACTACTAATATCAGCGCTCAAAACGCGCATCCAGCAAGTATGAGGTAAAAACGATCTCATGACCTCCATGCCAGAGCCAAGGACGTGACAAAAAACGGCGTAAATGGTCCTAGTTTTCAACATTTTTCTCATAAAAGGCCATGCATGACCTTCTCATTTCGTAAGCCTAACTATTTACTACTAATACCAGCGCTCAAAACGCACATCCAACAAGCATGAGACGAAAACGATTGAATCACCACCATGCAAGCACCAAGTACATGACCAACAAGGCTTCTAGTTACCATGATTTTGCTGCTCAATCACACTGCATCACATCCCTACGTTAGGTAGATATGACTCCCACTGCCCTGGCACTGGTAAGTAGGCAGATCAGGGCAGTGGCTCCAAACAAGTTTGTCGTTCCACAGACACAAACACGACTTCAAGACAAAATTCTATCACAAGCTGACTCCACAAACGCACATACAAGCCTTCTCAGGCAGAACAAAGAGGGATTAAACAAGGAAGCTCGAATCAAACCATCACAAGACTGTTATCAGCACGAATCTGCTTGTTGTGATTGTTGCGGTTGTTGTGGTTGTTGCAGTTACAAGTTTCAAGGAGCCAGATGCTTCCAGAAAAACAAGAAAAACTGAGGAAAAAGGTTCCAGCAGTGCAAGCACCCAACCCACTAATTCTACTAGTGTTTTACTCAGTTATCCAGCGCTCTGGGCGCCTGAATCCTCTTCGCTCGTTCTGCTCCTCCACCAGCAAAATTTCACTGAGGAATTGTAATTTTCTCCCGTATCAGTTCATGTTTCTTCCGTATCAACATTGATGACTCGCCGGGCCAACGCCGAGAAATAACAAGTACTGGTAAATCTAGCTGTTGAAAACTTTGTTGTGGTGCATTTTATTCGGTGTGGGAAGTTGCTGTACGTTGGTTCTTTGTCTTGCAAATCTGGTTTCGGAGCAGTGGTCAACACAGTAGGAGGAAGAGAAAGCACTTTTGAAACAAACTATGTGCCAGTGAGTCTCCAATCGTCACGATTCCCGAGGACAAGACGTAAAACATGTGGAACACCCCTAACGAATCGTTTTATCACAAAGCATGCAGGTGAGGAAACAAAGTGTACTTGTTCAGAAGAAACAACCGTCAGGAAAAGACAGTTATTGACATGCAAAAACAGTTGACACAGGGGCAAACTCCTTGTTTCTTGCCAGGAAACCATACCTGTCTTTGGTGTCTTCATGGTATAACAATCTCGTATGCCAATCTATCCATGCGTCCATCCATGCATATCCATCCATGCATATCCATCCATCCATCCATCTATCCATCCATCCACATGGAGGATTTATATATGTATGTATGTATATGTACACATGTATGTATGTATGTATGCATGTATGTATGTATGCATGTATGTATATACTTATGTATGTATGTATGTATGTATGTATGTATGTATGTATTTATGTATGTATTTATGCATGTATGTATGTATGTATACATGTATGTATGCATGCATGTATGTATGTATGTATGTGTGCATGTATGTATGTATGTATGTATGTATATGGTTTGATGGATGGATGGTTTGATGTATGTATGCATGTATGCATGCATGTATGTATGTATGGATGGATGGATGGATGGATGGATAGGTTGATTATATGGATGACGGGATGGATGGATGGATGGGTGCATGGACGGATGGATAGACGCATGCATGCATGGATGGATGGATGGACCATCCATCCATCCATCCTTCCTTCCATCCATCCCCCCCCCCCCCACATACACACACATCTTGCTCCATATGCTCTCTCTCTCGCTCTCTCTCTCTCCTTTTCTTTCTTTCTTTCTCCCTTATTCGTCTGCCCTCTGCTCCATTTGTTCTCTCTCTCTCCCTTCCTCTCCCTCTCCCCTCCCCCCCCCCCCCTCTCTCTCTCCCTCCCTCTCTCTCTCTCCTCTGCAGCAAGCTCCATGTTCTGGCTCGTCTTGGCTTGTGGCCCCTTGTCCCGCTTATTTACCCACGCCGCCACCGCCGACCGCTTTATTTCCCGCACAAGCACCACCCAGCAACTGTTCGGCGCAGCGCAGGTGTGTAGCCTTATATGATATGTATGCATGTATGTATGTTATGTATGTATGTATGTATGTATGTATGTTTGTATGTATGTATGTATGTATGTATGTGTGTAATGTATGTATGTGTGTATGTATGTATGTATGTATGTGTGTATGTATGTACGCACGTATGTATGTATGTATTACTATTACTATTACTATTACTATTACTATTATTATTACTAATACTAATACTATTTCTATTACTATTTCTATTACTATTACTATTGCTATTATTATTATGTTATTATTATTATTATTATTATTATTATTATATTATTATTATTATTATTATCATCATCATTATTATTATTATTATTATTGTTGTTGTTGTTATTATTATTACTATTATTATTATTATTATTACTATTATTATTATTATTATTATTATTATTATTATTATTATTTTTATTATTATTATTATTACCACACAGCTGTTGCTAGCAAACAGCTGACTGAGAACGAAGCACATACATACATTACATACATTACATAACATAAGTACATACATGCATACATACATAGTAATAGTAATAGCAATAACTTGTTCGAAAGCCTTTGGCGATGACAGCTTTCAAACGAGCCGCTGCGCAAGCTGCCTGCCTCATCAAGCCCAAGTAGCTGCAAACGAAACACTGGGCAGTCAAGCATCCTTGTCCTTAAAATGCCTGGGGACTTCTGCTCTGCGCAGGATTTTTCCTACACCTGGCTGCATGAAGGAGACCAATCCGGCTTTGACATCTTCACCAGCCAACTGGGTCTAAGTTTCGACTGCGCGCAGCTTGCTTTTGACGAGTTCGTCTTGTCCACGCTGCCCGAGGAGCAGGTCGTGAACAGCCCGGCAAGCCAGCTGTTCCAGGGCTCCAGCAAGCGCAACGTGTTCGCGCTGGAGGTTTCGGTCGACGGCTCGTCGGAGAGGGTGCGGAACAAAGGCGCAGGCAACTGCCAGCTGGTGGAGACTGGCAGGTTGCAGCAGCGGCGCTTCATTCCGCTCGTGCCTTCCATCTCCTGTCCTTCCGGCTTCAACCAAGAAGGCAGTCTGTGTCGCAGCTCGGACGGCTCTGGCAACTGGCTGTGCAGCGCCAACTGCCAGAAGGTGGCGGCGGCGCCCTGGTGCGTGCTGACGGGCACCAAGACGCCCTGCACAGGGGAGGGCCTCACAGGCTCCAAGGGCTACGTGGAGTCCGGCCTGGAGCTGAGCGTATGGCCGGACCAAGTCGCGCTCATGTACACTGCGTACCCGGCCGACGGTTACGCCGCAGCGGCCGGGTCGGTGGCGCGCGCGACCATGCGTTTCGGACTGGACCCGGCGCTGTTCGCGCAGCTGGAGTCGCGCTCGGGCCGCACCCAGGCGCTGCTGCACAGGAGCTCGGGCGCGTGTCTGCTGGTGGCCCCGCTGGCGGGACAATTCGAGCCCTTCACAGGCTACAGCACGGTGGTGGGCAGCGTGCAGGGCTGGGCAGACCAGAGCCCGCTGCAGGTAGGGCTGCTGCTGCGCGCTGTGCAGCGCACAGACTGCGCAGCCGCCGCCGAGGTGCTGGAGACGGAACTCGCGGCCGGCGGCCAACTCGCACTCGACATACAGCTTGCATACCCGTCACCAGCCTGCGTCACCCGCACTGGTGACTCACCCTCTATCTTATCTATCTATCCATCTATCTATCTATCTATCTATCTATCTATCTACCTATCTATCAATCACCAATCTACGTCACAAGCACAGAAGCTCTTTTGCTCATTGTCTCCTACCACATATGTATGTATTAAGGTCGGGTGAAAAATTTCGGCCACCTCACCTTTCGGCCGACCGTAAATACGGGGAATTTAGGGCTAAACTTTTATTTGTGGACAACAAATGTACCGTAATTACCGGCTGGTCGAAATTCTTCACAACTTTGACTAACAAATGTACTGTTATTACAGGATAATTTGTTCTGGCCGAAATTTTTAACTCTTCCTTACTATGCATGTACGTCTGTATGTATTACTATGTGTGTATGCATGTATGTATGTACATCAAACTGCCCCCTACGTATGTATATATGTCTGTATGTATTACTATGTATGTATGCAACTGTGTATGTATGAATGCATATCCATGTCTGTAGATAACACTGTCGCCTACTCGTTGTTCACGTCTCTATGTGTGTATGCATGCATGTCTGTATGTACTACTATGTATGTATGCATCTGCGTATGTATGAATCCATATCTATGTTTGTTAGATAACACTCTCCCCTACTCTCTACTGACGTCTCTGTGTATGCATGTATGTCTGTATGTACTACTATGTATGTATGCATCTGCGTATGTAGGAATGCATATCTATGTTTGTTAGATAACACTCTCCCCTACTCTCTACTGACGTCTGTGTATGCATGTATGTCTCTATGTAGTACTATGTATGTATGCGACCGCGTATGTATGAATGCATATCTATGTATGTTAGATAACACTCTCCCCTACTCTCTACCGACGTTTCTATGTGTGTATGCATGCATGTCTGTATGTACTACTATGTATGTATGCATCTGCGTATGTATGAATGCATATCTATGTATGCAACCGCGTATGTATGAATGCATATCGATGTCTGTCAGATAACACTCCCCCCTACTCTCTGCTGACGTCTCTATGTGTGTATGCATGTATGTCTGTATGTAGTACTATGTATGTATGCAACCGCGTATGTATGAATGCATATCTATGTCTGTTAGATAACACTGCCCCGTACTCTCTACTGACGTCTCTATGTGTGTATGCATGTATGTTTGTATGTAGTACTATGTATGTATGCAACCGCGTATGTATGAATGCATATCTATGTCTGTCTGGATAGGTTGATTCTGTCTCTTCCTCTACTTTTCTGAGTTCTCATCCCTCGGATCCCTCCGATATGCAGCGCTGAGAGACCAAACAAAACTACCTATCTATCTATCGATATATCTATATATATATATATATATATATATATATATATATATATATATATATATATATATATATATATGTCAGATAACACTGCCCCGTACTCTCTGCTGACATCTGTTTCCTGTGCAACCGGACCACTCACCCCTAAGTCAGTCATTCTTTCCCCTATCTATCTATCTATCTATCTATCTATCTATCTATCTATCTATCTATCTATCTATCTATCTATCTATCTATCTACGTGTCTGTCTATCTGTCTATCTATCTGCCTATCTCTGCTTCCTAGCCAATAGGACAACTCACCCCCAAGTCAGTCTATCTTTCCCCTATCTTCTATCTATCTGTCTATCTAGTCTATCTATCTATCTGCCTATCTGTTACTGAGCTCTGCTTCCAAACCAATAGGAACTCACCCCCTAATCAGTCTATCTTTCCCCTATCTTCTATCGGTCTGTCTGGTTATCTGTCTACCAACCCCTAATCAGTCTATCTTTCCCCTATGTCCTATCTACATGCCTGTCTGTCTATCTATCTGCCTATCTGCTACTAAGCTCTGCTTCCAAGCCAATAAGACCACCCCCAAATCAGTCTATTTTTTCCCTATCTCCTATCTATCTGTCTGTCTGTCTGGTTATCTGTCTACCTATCTTTTACTATGCCATTGGGCCACTCACCCCTAAACCAGTCTATCTTTTCCTTACCTATCTGTCTATCTATCTATCTATCTATCTTTACTGCCATTGGGCCACTCACCCCTAAACCAGTCTATCTTTTCCTTACCTATCTGTCTATCTATCTATCTATCTATCTATCTATCTATCCGCCTGTTTTACGTCAGGTATTTGCATATATATATATATATATATATATATATTTATGTATATATGTATATACTATTATTATTATTATTATTATTATTGTTCTTATACATATATATATATAATACATATACATATATATATAAATCTCATAGAGTATCGTATCATATATTGTATTTTATTGTGCTAGTTTTTTTTTTATCCTGAATGTATGCATGTATGCGGGTCTGCATTTATGTATGTATGTATGTATGAAAATGCATGTCTCTATGCATGTCTGTATGCAGGCATGCATGTACGTATGTAATGTGTGTGTGTGTGTATGTGTGGTATCATATCATATCATATTGTATCGTACCATATATGGTATCGTATCATGCTAGTTTCTTTGGCGGGGTATACAAGCTAGATTTGAACGAGGGGGAAAAGGGAGAAGGTCTAATTATGTATGTGTATGTATGTATGTATGTATAAATGTATGTATTCTTCATCCTGAATGTATGTTATCTACATTATAAAAATGTATGTATCTACGTATGTATATGTATGTATGTACGCATATGCATGCATGCATGTATGTATGTATGCATGCATGTATGTATGTATGTATATATGTATGTATGTTCTTCATCCTGAATGTATGTTATCTACATTATAAAAATGTACGTATGTATGTATGTATGTATGTATGTATGTATGTATGTATATGCATGTATGTTCTTATCCTGAATGTATGTTATCTACATTATAAAAATGTATGTATGTATGTATGTTCTTCATCCTGAATGTATGTTATCTACATTATCAAAACGTATGTATGTATGTATGCCTGTATGTATGTATGTATGTATGCATGTATGTATGTATGTATGTATGCATTTTCTTCATGCTGAATGTATGTTATTTACATTATAAAAATGTATGTATGTATGTATGTATGTATGTTCTTCATTTTGAATGTATGTTATCTACATTACACAAATGTATGTATGTATGTATGCATGTATGTATGTATGTATGTTCTTCATCCTGAATGTATGTTATCTACATTATAAAAATGTATGTATGTATGCATGTATGTATGTATGTATGTATGCATGCATGTATGTATGTATGTTCTTATCCTGAATGTATGTTATCTACATTATAAAAATGTATGTATGTATGTTCTTCATCCTGAATGTATGTTATCTACATTATCAAAACCTATGTATGTATGTATGTATGCATGTATGCATGTATGTATGTACGTATGTATGTATGTATGTATGCATGCACGTTCTTCATGCTGAATGTATGTTATTTACATTATAAAAATGTATCTATGTATGTATGTATGTATGTATGTATGTATGTATGTATGTTCTTCATTTTGAATGTATGTTATCTACATTACACAAATTTATGCATGTATGTATGTATGTATGTATTTATGTATCTATGCATGTTCTTCATCCTGAATGTATGTTATCTACATTACACAACTGTGTGTATGTACGTATGTATCTATGTATGTATGTATATATGTATGTATGCATGCATGTATGCATGCACGCATGTCTGTATGTATGTATGTATGTATGTATGTGCTTATCCTGAATGTGTGTTATCTACATTATAAATATGTATGGTATGTATGTAATGTATGTAATGTATGTATGTATGTATGGTATGTATGTATGTATGTATGTATGCATGTATGTATATATGTATGTATGCATGCATGCATGCATGTATGTATGTCTGTATGCATCATGTATTCATGTTATGTGGTTCATGTATGTCTATACCTACGTGTGTGGGTGTGTATGTCTGTATGTCTGTATGTGTGTTTGCGTCAGACTTCGCCATGTCGCTGGACCTTTCCCTCACTAACCCATCTCCCTTACCCCAGCTTTTGCGCTTCCACCTCTTTTCCCGCGATGTTAACCAAGTTACCGGCATCACCGCGCTGCTACGAGACGGGCAGTCAGGTCGCTACCAGTATTATAGTATGTTGTGCGGCTAGCCGCAAGGTTTACGCGTTTTGCGGGCGAGCCGGGCCGGGCCGGCGAGCCGCAAAACACGTCAAATTTGGCGCGCCGCACATGTAGTTTTATCGATAACCTAACCACATTTTATATTCGTCTATCTATCCATCTATCTATCTATCTATCTATCTTTCTTTCTCCCTATCTGTCTTATCAGAATATCTTGCATACATGTGTAATCACATGAGCAGCGCAACCCGCGGTAAATTTTGCGCGAAATGATTTGCGATTCACGGATTACCATCCACTAGTAAACTAGGGGATTACCATCCACTAGTAACATCACGTACTTTCTGCTATCTTAACAACATCCACTAGTAAACTAGGGCACATACATACATACATACATACATGCATAGCGATAGACAGCCAAGCAAGACACGAGGTCCTAAGCGTTCTGTACAAACATACATACATACACATACATACATACATACATTGGTAGGCGACCCTTTGGGGCTGCCGGTGCAAATATCGAAGAACTGGTACACGCAGAGTTGTGTATTATCTATCCATCTATCTATCCATCCATCTATCTATCTATCTACCTACCTACCCACCCACCCACCTACCTACCTATCTATCTATCTATCTATCTGTCTGTCTGTCTATCTATCTATCTATCTATTTCTTGTGTCCACAGGAATTTTTTTGGAAAAATAAGACATTTGGACCCGGCCCGAGTAGGATGGTCACTTGACTGTGAAAAGCATTGTGTTAGCCATTGAATTTTTTCAGGCCATGGCTGGCACAGTTGTGATCACGTGGCCATAGACTTGTGACATTCCCAACTTTTTGCGTGGCCATGGTCAGTTTTCACAGTCAAGTGACCACGCTGTTCGGATCGGGTCCAAATGTCTTAGTTTTTCGATGTGGTGGAAATAAATAAGTAGTAGTATGGGAAGTTCTTAGTTCTTCAAGTGAAATGAGCAATGACTTAGCGCACTTCGTTCTCAGCCGATTCTGGAATTGTATGTTTGTATGTATGTATGTATGTATGCATGTATGCATGTATGTATGTACGTGCGTATGTATGTATGTATGTATGTATGTATGTCGCCTGTCTAGTGAGGCGTGAGACAGGTCTTGGACGCTTCGCTTGAATGGGCTTGGAAAAAGGAGGGGGGGGGGGGGGGGGGGGGGGGGGGGGGGGGGCGGCAGCCTGTTGTGGGGGACTGCAAAGTGCGAGCTTGAGTGAAAGCTCTCATCAAGAGTCAAGAGCTTTCTCATGAGGAATGGTAGAGGTGTTGGACAGAACAGGGCTGACCGCGAACAAAGGACTGGGAAACTGCTGTTGATTATATATCATAAGATCAAGGGACATCTCATAGTAGTAGAGCGGGGGTCCTTGGAGAGACGCGACCCGGCAGTATAGTTGTATTGTAGTGTAGTTGTATTGTAGTGTTGTAGAATAGTAGTATAGTATAGTAGTATAGTAGTGTAGTAGTAAAGTAGTGTACTAGTATTGTAAAATAGTAGTATTGTCGTATTGTAGTATTGTCGTATTAGTAGTATTGTAGTATTAGTAGTATTAGTAGTATTGTAGTATAGTAGTATAGTAGTATTGTAGTGTAGTAGTATAGTAGTATAGTGGTATAGTAGTATAGTATTATAGTATTGTAGTATAGTAGTATAGTAGTGTTAGTAGTATAGTAGTATTAGTAGTATTGTAGCATAGTAGTCTTGTAGTATAGTAGTGTAGTAGTATAGTAGTAAAGTAGTATAGTAGTATTAGTAGTATAGTAGTATTAGTAGCATAAT
>WBZZ01004973.1:85000-87500 GCA_019918135.1 Paulinella micropora
CATCTGTCGACAGACAGAGAATTAGGGGATGGTGTGAGTGTGCTGGGCCCGTGGTGGGGTGCCTTATGTGTGCCTAGCCATACGCCTATGAGTCACATGCCGAAATAGCGACGGGAAGCACAATCCTGTTCCCTCAGGGTGCCCTTTCTCGCTTGTTGAGCCCGGAATAAAACCCACAGTGCTCTGTCGGTTTATACTAGACTGTCGAACAGTCTCGAAACTCCATCTGCTTACTGGGCCCTCTGTAATGGAGGTGGGAGCTCGTTCTGCAAGGGGCGCTTTATGGAACGAGCCCTGGCCCCGCCTGGTACTAGGGAGCTTTGGTATTGCCTGTATCAGTCCCTTCCGTGCAAACATCACGGCTTAGCTGGGCATCGGGTTAATACTTTACCCACAGACTTCCTGGTTGACGAAATCAGAAGCTCCTTTTTTCTGACATTAGTCGATATTTCATCTATCGGTAGGTTTGTACTGAATGGAAGGCAGTGGGTCCTGTTTTGAGTGATGTGACGTATAGTGGATATCTATCTATCTATCCTATCCTATCCTATCCTATCTATCTATCTATCGGTAGGTGCGTACTGAATGGAAGGCAATGGGTCCTGTTTTGAGTGATGTGACGTATAGTGGAAACACACTAGGTCATGTTAGAAATAGTATAAGTAGAAAAAAAAAAGAAAAATAGAGGAAGTAGAATTAGGAGTAGAAGTAGAAGGAGTAAATGTAGAAGTAATAGTAGTGGGAGAAGTGGTGGTGGTAGTAATAGAAGTAGTAGTTGTAGTTGTAAAAGTTGTAGTAGTAGAAAAAGACAAGAACTTATGGTGGTAGTAGTAGTAGTAGGAGTAGTAGTAGTAGTAGAAGTAGTAGTAGTAGTAGCAGCAACAGTAGCAATAGTAGTAGTAGTTGTAGTAGTAGTAGTTGCGTTGTTTTTTATGTAGAAGTTGTAGAAGTTGTAGTCGTAGTAGTAGTCAGAAGAAGAAGAAGAAGAAGGAGGAGTAGTAGTAGTAGTAGCAGCAGCAGTTGTAGTAGTAGTAGTAATAAATCCAAATTATTCACCAAAATGACTGTGTTATATGTTTTTTCATGGCGCAGTCTATATGCGTTTCCTAACTTGCAAAAACGCAAAATGACTAAAATAACCATTGTTTTATCGGTCAACTCCACAAAATGTGGTCAGGTTACCGATAAAACTACATATGCGGCGCGCCAAATTTGACGTGCTTTGCGGGCTCGCCCGCAAAACACGTCAAATTTGTGGCTAGCCGCATATACATATACATATACATACTATACATAATATGTGGTTAAGATGACGCCATCCACATACATACATACATACATAAATACATACATACATACATGCATACATATTTTCACGCATACATACATACATACATACATGCATGCATGTATACATACATACCATACATACATACATACACATGCATGTATACATACATACATACATGCAAGTGCCAAGAAGAAGAAGTACTACTAATAGTAAGGTCTTTCAAATGATTTCGGTCTCCCTACTTTTCGGCCACTTTGACTGTAGACCCTCGTTTTTCACCGCAAAACTAGAGCCATGATGATTTTTTGAAAAAAAAATCATTTTCCACAACATCATGACTCTAGTTTGCGGTGAAAAACCAGGGTCCACAGTCAAAGTGGCCGAAAAGTAGTGTGACCGAAATCATTTGAAAGAGACCTTACTTCTTCTCCTTCTACTTCTTCTCCTTCTACACCTAGAAAAGTCTGGCCTGTGGTGCCACTTGCACTGAAAAGCCTGGCCTGTGGTGGCCACTTTCACTGAATAGCCTGGCCTGTGGTGTCACTTTCACTAAAAAGCCTGGCCTGTGGTGGTCACTTTCACTAAAAAGCCTGGCCTGTGGTGGCCACTTTCACTGAAAAGCCTGGCCTGTGGTGGCCACTTTCACACCTTGAACCCGGAAATCTGGGCGGGGTGTAGAACGGACCTTATGTATATGTATATGTATATGTATAAGTATGTGTATGTGTATATGTATATGTGGTATTAGATGGCGCGATCCATGCAAGTGTTAAGATACAGCTGATACATATATATATATATACATATATATCTTTCCATATACATATACATATACATATACATACATATATATATATATATAGATGGCGCGATCCATGCAAGTGTTAAGATACAGCTGATACATATATATATATATGTATATATATATCTTTCCATATACATATACATATACGTATGCATATACATATATATATATATATATATATATATATATATATATATATATATATATATATATATAGATGGTGCGATCCATGCAAGCGTTAAGATACAGCTGATGAGGTATCTATCTATCCATCTATTTATCTGGAGGCGGGGTGGAATGGATGCCTATGTCTTCGGATGTGCAGAGCTGATAGACCAAACATATCTATCTATCTATCTATCTATCTATTTATCTTTCTAATCTATCTATCTATCTATCTATTA
>WBZZ01004973.1:92500-97500 GCA_019918135.1 Paulinella micropora
AAGACAATATGTGTATCTGGTCTATCCGTGGTTGGTGGGAGTAGCGTAGCGGTAGGTAGGTAGGTAGGTAGATATATGTAAGCTAGTATATACCCTTGTCTTTGCATGGTTGGTGGGAGTAGGGATAGGTAGGTAGGTGGGTAGGTAGGTAGGTAGATATATGTAAGCTAGTATATACCCAGCTTGTCTTTCCATGCTTGGTGGGAGTAGGGATAGGTAGGTAGGTAGGTGTAGGTAGGTAGGTATTGCGTAGGTAGGTAGGTAGATATATGTATGTAAGCTAGTATGCCCAGCTGTCTTTCAATGGTTGGTGGGAGTAGGAATAGGTAGGTAGGTAGGTAGGTAGGTATTGCGTAGGTAGATAGGTAGATATATGTAAGCTAGTATATACCCAGCTTGTCTTTGCATGGTTGGTGGGAGTAGGGAAAGGTAGGTAGGTAGGTAGGTAGGTATTGCGTGGGTAGGTAGGTGGATATATGTAAGCTAGTATATACCCAGCTTGTCTTTGCATGGTTGGTGGGAGTAGGGATAGGTAGGTAGGTAGGTAGGTATTGCGTAGGTAGGTAGGTAGATATATGTATGTAAGCTAGTATGCCCAGCTGTCTTTGCATGGTTGGTGGGAGTAGGGATAGGTAGGTAGGTAGGTAGATATATGTAAGCTAGTATATACCCAGCTTGTCTTTGCATGGTTGGTGGGAGTAGGGATAGGTAGGTAGGTAGGTAGGTAGGTAGGTGATATATGTAAGCTAGTATATACCCAGCTTGTCTTTGCATGGTTGGTGGGAGTAGGGATAGGTAGGTAGGTAGGTTAGGTAGGTAGGCAGGTAGGTGTAGGTAGGTAGGTAGTTAAGTATTGCGTAGGTAGGTAGGTAGATATATGTAAGCTAGTATGCCCAGCTGTCTTTCCATGCTTGGTGGGAGTAGGGATAGGTAGG
Source organism: Paulinella micropora (assembly GCA_019918135.1). Classification (NCBI taxonomy): domain Eukaryota; phylum Cercozoa; class Imbricatea; order Euglyphida; family Paulinellidae; genus Paulinella; species Paulinella micropora. The sequence continues at coordinate 93,436 of WBZZ01004973.1, forward strand.
TAGGTAGCTAGGTAGGTAGGTGTAGGTAGGTAGGTAGGTAGGTATTGCGTAGGTAGGTAGGTAGATACATGTAAGCTAGTATATACCCAGCTTGTCATTCCATGCTTGGTGGGAGTAGGTAGGTAGGTAGGTAGCTAGGTGTAGGTAGGTAGGTAGGTAGGTAGGTATTGCGTAAGTAGGTAGGTAGATATATGTATGTAAGCTAGTATGCCCAGCTGTCTTTCCATGGTTGGTGGGATAGGTAGGTAGGTAGGTCAGTAGGTAGGTAGGTCTAGGTAGGTGTAGGTAGGTAGGTATTGCGTAGGTAGGTAGGTAGATATATGTAAGCTAGTATATACCCAGCTTGTCTTTGCATGGTTGGTGGGAGTAGGGATAGGTAGGTAGGTAGCTAGGTGTAGGTAGGTAGGTAGGTAGGTAGATATATGTAAGCAAGTATATACCCAGCTTGTCTTTGCATGGTTGGTGGGAGTAGGGATAGGTAGGTAGTAGGTAGGTAACTAGGTAGGTAGGTGTAGGTAGGTAGGTATATATTGCGTAGGTAGGTAGGTAGATATATGTAAGCTAGTATATACCCAGCTTGTCTTTGCATGGTTGGTGGGAGTAGGGATAGGTAGGTAGGTAGGTGTAGGTAGGTAGGTAGGTATTGCGTAGGTAGGTAGGTAGATATATGTATGTAAGCTAGTATGCCCAGCTGTCTTTCCATGCTTGGTGGGAGTAGGATAGGTAGGTAGTAGGTAGGTAGGTAAGTGTAGGTAGGTAGGTATTGCGTAGGTAGGTAGGTAGATATATGTAAGCTAGTATATACCCAGCTTGTCTTTCCATGCTTGGTGGGAGTAGGGATAGGTAGGTAGGTAGGTTAGGTAGGTAGGTAGCTAGCTAGGTGTAGGTAGGTAGGTGTTGCGTAGGTGGGTAGGTAGATGCACGTAAGCTAGTATGCGCAGCTTGTCTTTCCATGCTTGGTGGGAGTAGGGATAGGTAGGTAGGTAGCTAGGTGTAGGTAGGTAGGTAGATATATGTAAGCTAGTATATACCCAGCTTGTCTTTGCATGGTTGGTGGGAGTAGGGATAGGTAGGTAGTAGGTAGGTAGCTAGGTGTAGGTTGGTAGCTAGGTAGGTATTGCGTAGGTAGGTAGGTAGATATATGTAAGCTAGTATATACCCAGCTTGTCTTTCCATGCTTGGTAGGCGTAGGGATAGGTAGGTAGGTAGGTGTAGGTAGGTAGGTAGGTAGATATATGTATGTAAGCTAGTATATGCCCAGCTGTCTTTCAATGGTTGGTGGGAGTAGGAATAGGTAGGTAGGTAGGTCAGTAGGTCGGTAGGTAGGTAGCTAGGTATTGCGTAGTTAGGTAGGTAGATGTATGTAAGCTAGCTCTTTCCATGGTTGGTGGGAGTAGGGATAGGTAGGTAGGTAGGTAGGTAGCTAGGTGTAGGTAGGTAGGTGGGTAGGTAGCTAGGTAGGTAGGTAGATATATGTAAGCTAGTATATACCCAGCTTGTCTTTCCATGCTTGGTGGGAGTAGGGATAGGTAGGTAGGTAGGTAGGTATTGCGTAGGTAGGTAGGTAGATATATGTATGTAAGCTAGCATGCCCAGCTGTCTTTCCATGGTTGGTGGGAGTAGGGACAGGTAGGTAGGTAGGTAGGTAGCTAGGTGTAGGTAGGTAGGTAGGTAGCTAGGTGTAGGTAGGTAGGCAGGCAGGTAGCTAGGTAGGTATTGCGTAGGTAGGTAGGTAGATATATGTATGTAAGCTAGTATGCCCAGCTTGTCTTTCCATGCTTGGTGGGAGTAGGGATAGGTAGGTAGGTAGGTTAGGTAGGTAGGTAGGTAGATATATGTAAGCTAGTATATACCCAGCTTGTCTTTCCATGCTTGGTGGGAGTTGGGATAGGTAGGTAGGTAGCTAGGTGTAGGTAGGTAGGTAGGTATTGCGTAGTTAGTTAGGTAGGTAGATGTATGTAAGCTAGTATATACCCAGCTTGTCTTTCCATGCTTGGTGGGAGTAGGGATAGGTAGGTCGGTCGGTCGGTAGGTAGGTAGGTAGGTAGGTATTGCGTAGGTAGTTAGGTAGATATATGTATGTAAGCTAGTATGCCCAGCTGTCTTTCCATGCTTGGTGGGAGTAGGGATAGGTAGGTAGGTAGGTAGGTAGGTATTGCGTAGATAGGTAGGTAGATATATGTAAGCTAGTATATACCCAGCTTGTCTTTCCATGCTTGGTGGGAGTAGGGATAGGTAGGTAGGTAGGTAGAGGTTAGGTAGGTAGGTAGGTTGGTATTGCGTAGGTAGGTAGGTAGATATATGTAAGCTAGTATGCGCAGCTTGTCTTTCCGTGGTTGGTGGGAGTAGGGATAGGTAGGTAGGTAGGTAGGTAGGTATTGCGTAGGTGGGTAGGTAGCTGCATGTAAGCTAGTATGCCCAGCTTGTCTTTCCATGCTTGGGAGTAGGGATATGTAGGTAGCTAGGTAGCTAGGTGTAGGTAGGTAGCTAGGTAGGTATTGCGTAGGTAGGTAGGTAGATATATGTAAGCTAGTATTTTCCCAGCTTGTCTTTCCATGGTTGGTGGGAGTAGGTATAGGTAGGTAGCTAGGTGTAGGTAGGTAGGTAGGTATTGCGTAGGGAGGTAGGTAGATATATGTATGTAAGCTAGTATGCCCAGCTGTCTTTCCATGCTTGGTGGGAGTAGGGATAGGTAGGTCAGTAGGTAGGTAGCTAGGTGTAGGTAGGTAGGTAGGTAGGTATTGCGTAGGTAGGTAGGTAGATGTATGTAAGCTAGTATGCCCAGCTGTCTTTCCATGCTTGGTGGGAGTGTAGGGATAGGTAGGTAGGTAGGTGGCTAGGTGTAGGTAGGTAGGTAGGTATTGCGTAGGTAGGTAGGTAGATATATGTAAGCTAGTATATACCCAGCTTGTCTTTGCATGGTTGGTGGGAGTAGGGATAGGTAGGTAGGTAGGTAGGTAGCTAGGTGTAGGTAGGTAGGTAGGTGGGTAGGTGTAGGTAGGTAGGTATTGCGTAGGTAGGTAGGTAGATGTATATAAGCTAGTATGCCCAGCTTGTCTTTCCATGGCTGGTGGGAGTAGGGATAGGTAGGTAGCTAGGTGTAGGTAGGTAGGTAGGTGTAGGTAGGTAGGTAGGTAGGTGTAGGTAGGTAGGTAGGTATTGCGTAGGTGGGTAGGTAGATGCATGTAAGCTAGTATGCCCAGCTTGTCTTTCCATGCTTGGTGGGAGTAGGGATATGTAGGTAGCTAGGTTCGTAGGTAGCTAGGTTCGTAGGTAGCTAGGTGTAGGTAGGTAGGTAGGTGGGTAGGTAGGTATTGCGTAGGTAGGTAGGTAGATATATGTAGGCTAGTATATACCCAGCTTGTCGTTCCATGGTTGGTGGGAGTAGGGATAGGTAGGTAGGTAAGTAGGTAGGTAGCTAGGTGTAGGTAGCTAGTTGTAGGTAGGTAGGTATTGCGTAGGTAGGTAGGTAGATATAAGTATGTAAGCTAGTATGCCCAGCTGTCATTCCATGGTTGGTGGGAGTAGGGATAGGTAGGTAGGTAGGTCAGTAGGTAGGTAGCTAGGTGTAGGTAGGTAGGTAGGTAGGTATTGCGTAGGTAGGTAGGTAGGTAGATGGATGTAAGCTAGTATATACCCAGCTTGTCTTTCCATGGTTGGTGGGAGTAGGGATAGGTAGGTAGATATATGTAAGCTAGTATATACCCAGCTTGTCTTTGCATGGTTGGTGGGAGTAGGGATAGGTAGGTAGGTAGGTAGCTAGGTGTAGGTATTGCGTAGGTAGGTAGGTAGATATATGTAAGCTAGTATGCGCAGCTTGTCTTTCCATGCTTGGTGGGAGTAGGGATAGGTAGGTAGGTAGGTAGTTACGTCGGTGGGTAGGTATCACACCAGTTATTAGTTTGATACATTAAAGCTATTATGGTTCCCTCGTGTTTGGCATGGTGTCTGTCTCCACAGCGACCTTCGCCAGCTATTTTACGTCGCAGGGCGCCGCCAACCTCGAGCTGCAGCTGCCCGACTCGATTCGCAGACTGGAAGCGGGCGACTGGCTGGAAATGGACG
>WBZZ01004973.1:105000-110000 GCA_019918135.1 Paulinella micropora
TCTTTTTCCAGAACACAGTCTACCCGTGATTCCCATCCCGGACACATGCACAGTACACAAATTATTGTTTGATGTGAAACTGCGTTCCTTTGCAAGGACTACATTCCTTTGCGACATCTCATCTAGGGGATGGTGTGGGTGTGCTGGGCCCGTGGTGGGGTGCCTTATGTGTGCCTAGCCATACGCCCATAAGTCACATGCCGAAATAGCGACGGGAAGCACAATCCTGTTCCCTCAGGGTGCCCTTTCTCGCTTGTTGAGCCCGGAATAAAACCCACAGTGCTCTGTCGGTTTATACTAGACTGTCGAACAGTCTCGAAACTCCATCTGCTTACTGGGCCCTCTGTAATGGAGGTGGGAGCTCGTTCTGCAAGGGGCGCTTATGGAACGAGCCCTGGCCCCGCCTGGTACTAGGGAGATTTTGGTATCGCCTGTATTAGTCCCTTCCGTGCAAACATCACGGCTTAGCTGGGCATCGGGTTAATACTTTACCCACAGACTTCCTTGGTTGACGAAATCAGAAGCTCCTTTTTTCTGACATTAGTCGATATCTCATCTGTCTATCTCTCTCTCTCTATATATATATATATATATATATATATCTTTCTATCTATCTATCCATCTATATCTATCTATCTATCAATCTACCAATCTATCAATCTATCGATCAATCCATCTATTCTTCTATGTTGTGTCTGTAAGTTCATATTGTTAAGTGGAACTAATTGTGGTCAATCGGTTTTCAATCAATCTATCAATCAATCTATCGATCAATCTGTCTATCATTCTATGTTGTGTCTGTATGGTCGGTTTTCTCTCCGCAGAGCGGACTGGGCTATCAATCAATCTACCAATCAATCTATCGATCTATCCATCTATCCATCTATGAAGGTGCGAGCGAATCGTGATCGCGCCACGTTCTCAGTACAGGGTGGAATGGGCTATAAAGCAATATACCAATCAATCCATCAATCAATCTATCGATCAATCCATCTATCCTTCTATGTTGTGCATGTATGGTCAATCAATCTATCTCTATCTATCTATCTACCTATCTATCTATCGATCGATCAATCCATCTATCCATCTATCCATCTATGTATTGTCTGTATGTTAGGTGCGAGCAAATCGCATAGATAGATAGATAGATAGATAGATAGATAGATAGATAGATAATATTCGCGATCGCGGCTCTTTCACTGCACAGGGGGAAGAGGGCTATCAATCAATCAATCAATCGATCTATCCATCTATGTATTGTCTGTATGTTAGGTGCTATCTATCTTTCACTGTACAGGGTGAAGAGGGCTATCAATCAATCAATCAATCAATCTATCGATCTATCCATCAATCCATCTATGTATATCTATATCTAAATCTATATCTTTATCTTTATCTGTATCTTTATCTTTATCTTTATCTATATAGGTGCGAGCAAATCGTAATCGAGCTGCGTTCTCAGTACAGGGTGGAATGGGCTATCAATCAATCTATCCATCTATCCATCTATGTAGGTGCGAGCAAATCGTAATCGCGCTGCTTTCACTGTACAAGGTGGGATGGGCTATCTGACAGTGTCAATCTCAGGTACCTATGTGTGTAGATAGATAGATAGATAGATAGATGTAAATGTATATGTGCATGTCATATGTCTCTGTGGGGAAGAGAGAATGTATGTATGTATGTATCTATGTCTCTGTGGAGAGAGTGGGCCATCGGACAGTATCTATGTATGTATGTATGTGTATGTATGTATCTATGTCTCTGTGGAGGAGAGAGTGGGCCATCGGACTGTATGTATATATGTATGTATCTATCTATCTACCTATCTATCTATCTATGTCTCTGTGGAGGAGAGGGTGGGCCATCGGACAGTATGTATGTATGTATGTATGTATGTCTCTGTGGAGGAGAGAGTGGGCCATCGGACAGTATGTATGTATGTATGGATGTATGTATCTGTGTCTCTGTGGAGGAGAGAGTGGGCCATCGGACAGTATGTATGTATGTATGTATGTATCTATGTCTCTGTGGAGGAGAGAGTGGGCCATCGGACAGTATGTATGTATGTATGTATCTAAGTATGTATGTATGTATGTGGGTTTGTCCTCTTACAGGGATCCGCATATATATATAAAATATATATATATATGTCTACGTATGTATGTATGTATGTATGTATACATACATACATAAATACATACATACTATATACACTCATACATAAACATAAACAAACATACATATATACATATATACATGCATACATACATACATACGTACATACATACATACATACATATATACGTGTATGTATATATGTATATATGTACGTGCGTATATGTTTATGTATGTATGTATACGTTTATGTATGAGTGTATCTATGTATGTATGTATGTATGTATGTATTTGGGTTTGTTCTCTTGCAGGGATCCGCATATATATATGTCTACGTATGTATGTATGTATATGTATGTATGTATGTATATATATATATATATATACATATATATATGTCTACGTATGTATGTATGTATGTATGTACGTACGTATGTATGTATGTATGTACGTACGTATGTATGTACGTACGTATGTATGTACGTACGTATGTATGTACGTACGTATGTATGTACGTACGTATGTATGTACGTACGTATGTACGTATGCATGTTTGTATGTATGTGTGTATGTATGTATGTATTTATGTACATAGGCTTATCATCTTTCAGGGATCCGCATACATATATATCTACGTATGTATGTATGTATGTATGTATGTATATATGCATGTATGTATACATGTATATATGCATGTATGTATATATCTACGTATTTATTTATGTATGTATGTATATATGCATGTATGTATATATCTACGTACGTATGTATGTATGTATGTATATATGTATGTACGTACATGTCTACGTATGTATCTATGTATCTATCTATCTATCTAGGCTTATCATCTTACAAGGACCCGCGCCTACAGTTCTTCTCGGTATGTATGTATGTATGCATGTATGTATGTATGCATTTATCTATCTATGTGTGTGTGTATGTGTGTGATTATGTATGTATGCATATATGTATGTATCTATCTATCTATCTATCTACCTACCTACCTACCTATCTATCTATCTATCTATGTGTGTGTGTGTTTATTTATGTATGTATATATGTATGTATGTATGTGTATGTATGTTAGTGTATATATGTTTGCCTGGAAGGTATGTGTATGTATGCATGTGTGTTTGTGTATATGATACTGTGTATGTGTTTGCTGGAGGTATGTAGGTATGTGTATGTATGTATGTATGTCACTGTACGTATGTTTGCCTGTGGGTATGTATGTATGTGTGTATGTTACTGTATGTATGTTTGCCTGTGCATGTATATAGGCTAGTGTCATTGGTTCCGAAATCCCGCAGTGTGCCTGGTAGAGTTGATATTATTATTATTATTATTATTATTATTACTATTATTATTATTATTATTATTATTATCGATGGAGGCGCATGTGCAGATTTGCATCAGCCATTGACAGAGAAGCACTATTATTATTATTATTATTATTATTATCATTGTTATTATCCCTGAAAGGTGTTGGTCAAGGGGGGGGGGGGGGGGTGAAAATTGTGTACCCCCCGCCCCCGTCCAGCCCCATTTCCGCACCCCTGTCGGAATAAATCATTGTTGGTAAAAACGAGGAGTTGTGAGCTCATATTTGCAGGGTGGCTAGCCCCAGACTCGATGTTGATGCTGATATGCTTTTTTTGGGATTCACACAAATATTTGCGTGAGGGCAGTGTCCTGAATGCCAAAATTCCTTGTTTTTTTGGCCTTTTTTTGCACCCCCCATCGGAATAAATCATGCTTTGTGGGAACCAGGAGGAGTTGGGAGCTCATATTGGCAAGGTGGTTAGCCCCAGACTCGATCTTGATGCTGGTCTAGTTTTTTTGGAATTCACAAATATTTGCGTCAGCGGAGTGTCCTGAATGCCAAATTTCCTTTTTTTTTTTTTTTTTTTTTTTTTTTTTTTTTTTTTTTTTTTTTTTTTTTTTTTTTTTTTTTTTTTTTTTTTTTTTTTTTTTTGGCAGTACTTGCCGGTGCCTCCGGCAATTGAACGTACCCTGTCGACGGGGCAGGGAGGTCCGGGGGTCCTTCCCCCGGAAACCCCAGCCCTGTGATTGTAAGTACCCGGTTTGGTCGCGGGTGGCACCCACACATGAAAAATTGAGGGTTTTTTGCCACCAGGCGCCCTTTGCGGCACCTCCGGCAATTCAACGTACCCTGTCGAAGGGAAAGGGGGGGTCCGGGGGAGCCCTGCGATTGTACGTACCCGTTCTGGTCACGGGTGGCACTCACACCTGAAAATTGAGGTTTTTTGCCACCAGGCGCCCTTTGCGGCACCTCCGGCAATTCAACGTACCCTGTGGAAGGGAAAGGGGGGGGTCCGGGGGGCGCTCCCCCCGGGAACCCCAGCCCTGTGATTGTACGTACCCGTTCTGGTCGCGGGTGGCACCCACATTTGAAAATTGAGGTTTTTTGCCACATGGCGCCCTTTGCGGCACCTCCGGCAATTCAACGTACCCTGTCGAAGGGAAAGGGGGCGGGAGGGGGGGGGGGGGGCTCCAAAAAGTAAGAAGAAGTGGGGCTGGCGGGGTTTGGTGCGGCGCACCGGTAAACCATCCTTTCAGGTGTTGGCGCAGCCCCTAGTTATTATTATTACTATTACTATTATTATTATTATTATATCATCATCATCATCATTAATATCATTATAGGGAACGTCTGGACCAAACACTCTACCAGCAGCTAGGTAAGTCGATCTATCTATCTATCTATCTATCTATAACAATATTATTATTATCCTTGTATTTTATTATTATTATTATTATTATTATTATTACTGGTAGGTAAAGACTATTGGCAGACAGACTACGATTCCGCTAGGTCTATCTATCTATCTATCTATCTATCTATCTATATAAAGACTATT
>WBZZ01004973.1:112500-117610 GCA_019918135.1 Paulinella micropora
CACCACCACCATCGTCATCACCATGTTTTATTTCTTCTTCTTCCTCATCCTTGCTGGTCAGTTCTACGCCGCAGTTTGCTTTCCGTGGTCTATCTATCTACCTAACTATCTATCTATCTATCTATCTATCAGGGCACGCGGCGCGCCTTCACCCTCATACAACAACGCTGCTACATCTAGCAACGACCCTTACAACAACAACGCTGCTTCTTCTTACAATAACAACCCTGCTTCTACCTCTAATAACAACAACAACAACCCCGCTTCCTCTTACGTCGGCTACTCCTCCTTCCCCTCCTCGCCTTCCTACTCCTCCTACTCCTACTACAACAGAAATCCCTCTAGCAACCAATACTCTTCTTCCTCTTCTTATTTCAACACTGCTGCTGGCATTCCCTACTCTTCCTCCTTTTCATCCTACAACACCGATCCCTACTCATCCTCATACAACACAAATCCCTACTCTCCCTCCTATTCCTCTTCTTACTACAACCCCGCTCCTTCAAGCAATTTCTATTCTTCCTCCTCCTCTTCCTACTACAGTACCAATCCGTCCAGCAACCAATACTCGTCCTCCTCTTCCCGTTCCAATGCCGCTTCCTCAAACAATCCATATTCTTCCCCCTCTTCGTATTACAACTCCGCTCCGTCCAGCAACTTCTATTCTTCTTCATCCTCTTCCAACTACAATTGGAATCCCTCAGCCAATTCCTACTATTCCTCCAACTACAAAAACTTCGGTTCTGCCAGCAACCCCTATTATTCCTCCTCCTCCTCCTTCTCTTCCAGCGCCAATACTGCCTCGTTCTACGACCCTTACGCTGCCTCGTCACCCTCTTCTTTCTACAATTCCGCTGCCCCCTACACCTCGTACTCCTCTTCCAGCTACAACCCCTCTCCCTCTTACACCTCCCCTTCCTCGTCCTCCTCCTACTACAACTCTGCCTCCTCCTCTTACAATTCGTATTCCTCCAATTCGTTCCCCTCCTTTGCTTCCTACTCCAACCCAAGCTCCTACTTTCCCAACACCAACGGCTACTCGACAGGGTATAATGGCCGAGGGCGAAATTGAGTTTCTGACAGTACCACTGAATCATTTTACATAGTTTTTATGATATTATTATTATTAGTGTTTATTTCCGTAGTAGTAAGTACGCTCCAGGCCTGTCTTCAAATGGCCGCGGACCTAGTTATATTACTGCGACATTCAAATGGCAAAACAGCCCAAATTATTAATAGATCTCATTTTTCTCAATCAATACTTGAGGTACGAACATACAGAGCACACCGTTAGAAAGCTCTTGTTTTAAGCTTTCAAATGATGGCTTCAGCACAGTCGTATCACTTCGATTGATGGAGAACGATGAGGTCAAAGTTGGATAGTTTACTTGAATGTCCACAGTAATAAAGCGGAGAACATCCTAGTGTCAAAGTCAGCCATCATATTCAAATCGACAACCAGACAGAATGCAAATCTGTTCAATTTCACGATAACATTTCGCAAAAATTGTACTGATTTTGCGAACGGATATGGCCTTTAAATCACTTGAAGTTGACCAGGACTAGAATTATTTCTGTGGGCATTCAAGTGGCAAAACATTCAAACTTGACCTCATCTCTCTCAATTAATATTTGAGATAGGGAAATGCAGTGCACACCGCTGGAAAGCTCTTGTCCTAAGCTTTCCAATGCTGGCTTGAGATTTGTTGTATCACGTAGATTGATGGAGAACGATGAGATCAAAGTTGAATGTTTTGCCACTTGAATGTCCACAGTCATAGCATTTCGCAAAAATTGCGATGATTTTGCGGACGTATGTTGACTGTGACTCGATCATACTTCAATGGACAAAGGCCTCCGCAATGCTTCCCGTCGTGAACCGGGGCGTCCCCCTCTTACCGGTCGTAGACTTCACACACGAAGAATTTAACAATAATGAGGACAATTCCCGCCAGCCGGTCCAAACTACCGAAGTCAAAAAATATATACCCTCCAAAATTGACCCACGAAACGCACTGATATAGATAAAAATGGTAATGGTAAAAAGCTGGTGCCACCAGAACCAGAACAAGTATTAAAAATGAATGCAGTCATTTTTAACTGCATTAATAGCTAATAATAGTAACGAATACTACTACTTTAATAACTTGAAGACTGCTATGGCAGTGATCCTGCCTTCCTTTTACTAACTAGCGGAGTCACCAGTATACAAGCAAACTATTACTTAATATGCAGTCTTGTGGAACGAAGACATTTTTTACTATCCACAACTCCAAGTGTCAAATATTAAGTACAACCGGTTAGGTCACGAGTCAACAAAGAATTAGGCTAATCACTGAGTGAGACCGTCCTACATAGATAAAAATGAGCAGTTAGTAAAAGGCAAGAGACGAATCACGTGACAGCTGTTTATCGATATTACTGTTTACAGTCAAGTGCTCCGGTCAGGACAGAATCCTGACCTGTGGCCCAGCGTAATAGTACTGACTGGCGGCTGTTTACCTGACATGTGGCCATTTTGCTGACCTGGCGGGATAGAATTTTGACCGGAAATCTAATATTATTATTAATAATACTGATGTATTAATATATATTTTTGACAAATTTTCAATATCTTAATATTATCAATTGAACCGATTAATAAGTTAATATTATTCATAATTCAGTATTAAATATTGACAGATGATTAATCTGAGCACTTGAAAGTATTAATATAAATTCGGATAACTTGAAACTTCATACATACTACCTTGATCATTGCGTTCACACATATCAGCACGCACCATATCGTGCATTGATCTACTACTACTGCAATCTTTTTGATTCATTTTCTTTTTACACCTATTTTCATAACTATCGGTCAAACATCTGTTACGATTCGTTTCGATCGCAACTCCAACCTACCGTTATGGTCTGGGGGGGGGGGGTGGGGGGGGAGCTATCAGAATGAATACCGTACCGGACCGAATTATAGTAATATTGTGTCACGTTAACTTTCAGGCAATTTTGTCACATCATCCGATCCCCTGTAGGCATCACCCCCCGGATAGCCGGTAAAAAGTACCTTTTCCTGGTGACAGGTGCACCAGCTTGTTTTTCAGTATTATTTGTCATGATTGGACCTGATGCCATTTTATTCCTGGTCCGACTGTTGCAGTTTTCCTTTTTGGCTTCACTGACTCTGAGCTAATCAGTATAACGAGACATCATTCTCATCTTTTGAGAACTGTGTTTGGTTGTATTACCGACTTTTTACGAGCTATCGTTGGGGGCATTACATTTGGAGTCCACACTGGCACTAGTGTGATTTCTTTCTGCTTTGCCACACAGGCAACAGAGTGAATTTTCACTGACCTGTCTCACACGGGGACGTCAGACGAAAACAAATACTCCAACACAGCTCCCTCATAACTCTTTCACAAAACAAATAATTTGATTGGTCTCAAGCAGGTGTCTCGTACCCCGGCTCTAGCCCAATCCATATCTGTATGCTCACAAGGAGACATCAGATACAAACTCTCTGTCGTTCTTGCTGTTCTCACACCGAGAGACCAAGAAGAAGGAGGTGTGGACAGAAGAGTGAAGGAACACACAAAACACAACTTTCAACAAGCATAGGGACAGGAGCACAACACTCTACCCTTCTAGTTTGTGCATTTATCTGCATTATCTCACACATACGTCAGAGTATTTTTTGCAACTCTCTGATCGTTTTCTAAAGGTAGGTCTGCGGAGAACCTATCAGTCCGACCGACTGTCGACTTCTCAAGGAGAGCTTTTCTAGCTTCTCTATTACTATCTGTGTGTAGGTCCAAGTGCCTCATACTAGATATTATACAATATAGAAAAGAAGGAGGAGAAAGTAATCTGAATAAGGAGAACAAGAAATCGGAGAAAGTCTCAAACTGAAGACCGTAGGCTATTTTTCTCAAACAAAAACAAACATACAAACAGTGTTTCATAGAGGACAGTGAATCTCACTCTACCCTCTCTATTAGTCACAGTCTCTCTTCACTAGTCAATCGACTGAAGGAGGAACAGAACACAAACGAACAAAAACCAAACATAGGAGCTGACACTGTCCTCCTGTTAATTACTACTACGACATCATGTCGACAGAGACCGCCGAAGTGAGTGAATTCTCGGAGGCAGAACTGAAAGTGGCAAAGAAGAGAAGAAGAAGAAGCAGGAGGAGGAAGAGGACTGAATAAAATCCTTTGTGATATTAATATTCAACATACATATGATACTCAAACATTATATTGTAAAAAAAGTATTCATCACAAAACTTTATTTTAATTTTGATAGGGGCCACTCTACATATGCCAGTGTTTGATGAGGCGATGCATGATTAAAATCTGTCTGTGTTGCCAAACCAAACTGCCAAACTCCTAGCCTGATATATTAGTAATTCATCGTTGATAATAATTTGATTATATAACATAATTTATCAATAATCACTAGAATTTAACGGCCGGCGTTAATATTAATAACTTGATAAATTATCTCTGGCGAATCTGACATAGTCTGTCACGTGTCTCTGATTGATTGATGTTAATAGGTCACCGGAAGCGGGCGGAGGGGGCCCGGGGGGGGGGGGGGGGGGGGTGGTTAGATTAATTTATTATTTTAAGTTTTATTAATAATATCAAGTTGATAATTACTAGGTCATTACAATAAATTATCATTCAACAGCCTTCATTTTAAATTTGTTAAAGAGCTCCTTCCTGACTGCGTCGAAATCAATAGGCTTATCTTTTGCGTCTCTTTTGCAAGTCCACCAAACTACCTGCAAGTCAAGTTTTTGCTCGTGAGATAATCCATCTATGGCAAGCAGTTGCTCAAGAACCGTAGACTCAAACTGAATATTTTGACACTCTGTCGTTGCGCGCATTAGCACTAGGTTGATAGCTTTAGCTATTATAGAGTGCTCGAAGCTGGATGAGGGATCGGTCTTCGATTTTTTGCAAGCAGGCTCCTCGTCACATCCAGATCGTCTCGCCGAGCTGTTAATAGCAGCCAGAGCCACATCCCCCATTTTCATCGCTATTTGGTGATAGTTTTCCTCCTTACGCTGCAGCGCCTCTGACAATATCTTGCTTTCTGCATT
>WBZZ01004974.1:0-12500 GCA_019918135.1 Paulinella micropora
CAATTTCCTTGCTTCATGAAGCAAAGGTTGAACTTTTAGCGTCGGTCAGCAGTATTAGTTCTGATGGAAAGCAACCGCTCTCCAGGTCATCATCTATTCCGCCGGAAAAAAAGAGGAAGCTTCTCGACAGCGTGTCCTCAATTTCAGATAGTCGCCGCACGCTTCTGCCCAGGGAAAGCTCGGACATTACAGTCATCACAGAAAAATCAAGCTTGAGTGATGCACAGGTAAAAAATAAATAAATGAAAATTATTACTGAGAAGATTCTTTTTTACAGGCAGGTGTTCCTGACGTTGATGCTAACCTCGACAGCTGGAAACAGTCAGACAGTTCTACTGTCACTACAGGATATGATGTTAGTAGCTGCAGCAGCTCTAGACTATATCTTCCTACTGGCTCCATGGTAATTTTTTTCTCTACCTGTCTATGTTCATGCTGGTTAATGTTCATAAGCGATCTTGTTTGCGTAGAACGTCGACGAAGAGTGTTCAGATACGGATTCAAACGGTGATGCTGCATCTATCAACCCTGGATTGCTTCCTCCTCTGGTCGGCGTGGACGATGCGGAATTATCCAACGAGCTTCGATTGAACCTCGACGAGCTTATGGAATCGAATGAGCTGTTGTATAACATCATGAGATTATCACCAATTCCTTACAGCAGACCACGTAAGAATCCAACGCGCCCCTACACGATGAAAAGTCGCACGAAAGGTGCAGTGAAGCTTCAGAGACCGTCTGCGCTCCAAAAACTGTTGGGGATTACCTTCGCCGACTTGGACAGGGAAGTTAAGTCTGTCTGCTGCAAAAAGTGGAAGTGTTATTCATTTATCGACACGCGTGATGTGCTTTACACGAGAGCGAAGAATGCGTCATCGTCTCTCAGTGAGCTTTATTCTTGGGCAGCTTCGCAGCTTGAATCGTTTCAAACAAAAACTGGATCGTTTCAGTATATGTATTTAACGGAGGCTGTGTGCAAAGTAGCCTGGCAGCGTATCTACGGGATCGGTGATAAAGTTTTGTCAAGAGCACACAAACTTCTTGCAAATAACACGAAGGTTTTGACAAAAAGCTACTCAACCGTTCCTGAAACAGAAGATGTGGTAGCAGTATTACTCTGCGAGAAGTTCATGGAGAGTTACCCGGAGATATGCAGCGACGGAATATGGAGGATGCAAGAAATGGCTCAGGACGCAGGAGTCCAAAACTATGTTCGCGAGAATTGGAAAGATATGTGCCTTCGGTTTGGTTGTTCGAAACGAGTTGATCCAAATAATCCTCCGACAGACAATACGATCAACAAAGTTTGGCGCATGGATTTTCCGCACGTCAAGTTTGTCAGAGGTATTATGCATATTTTCGTTATCATTACTTATTACAGGTTTGTTTTGCAGAAGGAGATTTCTCAAAATGCGAGATCTGCACAGAGCTTGCTGCTGATCATTCTAACGGTTTCAGGACTGAAGTAGAAGCTCAAGAATGGCGTCGCCGTAGCAGGCTTCATCACAAAATTCACAGGGCGTGCCGCGTTGCCAGCATGCAGCGCAAGAAGGCAGCACCAGCAGATTTTGCTGCCACAGTCATATCAGCCGATATGAAACCGCCAGTGAAGATCCCATCTTGCCGCCGCGCCGCGAAAGATTTCAAAGGAAAAATTGTGTTTCGCCTTTGCGTTGGAATCAATACCTGCTACACTACCGATACGCATTTTATTCTGACGTACCTTGAAGGCGCGGTAGAACACGGCGCGAACAGCAACATTACTATGCTTGCCGCACTTTTACATTGGCAACTTTGGAACCCTCGCACAATGCAAGCGTGGAAATTATATCTTGAGTGGGACGGAGCTGGTGATAACACCGCGTGGGCGATGCTGGGTTTCCTTGGGCTCAATGTCGTTGACAGAGGAATCCGTTTCCAAGTAGAGTCACATCGCAAGCCACCAGGGCACGGGCACGATGGAGATGATCAGGAATTTCGAGTTATGGATATCGGGTGGAAGAGCACCTTCCTGACAACTAACATCGCTCAAGCGTTATTAAAGCTCATTCTTGCATTCAAGAAGCAGCACAAGAAGAGGCATGTGCTGGTTGTTCTCGGATGTAACTACGACTGGATGACTCATTTTAGCCCGTGTATGAACAAGAGTTTCAAAAACTACAACAAACCCTTGGCATATAGAATCACCAAGAAAGATCCTGACGCTTTGCCGACCGTAGAGATCGCTACTTGGGGAGACGCACAGGATTTTCATGGAGTGCGTGATGATCCCAGAGGAGAACCGATCAATTTGTTTATCGGACGCCCCGGTAATAATATTATCTATCTTTCTCTTTCTCGCTCTCTATATATATATATATATATATATATATATATATATCTCTTTCTCTCGTTCTATCTATCTATCTCTCTCTCTATTTATGACAGCGACCGACATGCCTCCCAAGCTTCCAGTCGGCTACTTCGTCAATCCGCGCCTGAAGAAGGATATTCGTGCTTTGGCTACTAAATACCTAGGGCCGGATGAGCGAGCACATGTGGAGGAAATGTTAGCAGGTGGAAATTTGACCAGAGTAGAGGTGGATGGAGATTACTTCGAAGGCGGCCTGCCCGGCCGTCCTGCTCATATGTCCTGTGTCGATGCAAAAGGCAAGGAATGGAGAGCAGAATTTCGATTGATCGACGAGCTACCTGTAAATTGGATGGAGTTGCCTCAAGAACGACAGGAGAAAATGAACGCACTTACGCGTTTGACCGATGAAGAGCTGCTGTCCTTACCACGCACTTATTTTGTTAATCAAGGACGTCCTCCAGCTCACCCGAGATGGCGTGGTGCAAGACAGCTTACTAGCGAAGAAAAGCAGGAGCAGGATTTAGCATTTGGAAATGCTTCTGAGCCTTGGCGGAAAATTCTCACGTTGCTAAGATCGTCAGAGGAAAAAAAGCAATTTGCGTCCAAGCAGATGGTAGTTAGCGAATTGAAATCATGGATGAGAATGCATGGTGTTGCAACGCAAAACTCCGATCGGAAACAGTTCAAGAAGGCAGAGCTTATTGAACAAGCGTGGAACCATTTCGAACGATGCGACTGTGGGTTCCCTGAGGAAGAAGAGCTTGGTGCTGCTCAGCCTGCAGAACCAGTGGCAGATTCAGAGGATGACTTATCTGATACTTCATCTTCCAGTTCATCAACTGACTCATCGTCTGATCGATCTTCTGGTTCAGAGGAAGAAAAGCATGGTATTAGTTTTCTTCTTCTTCTTCTTCTTCTTCTTCTTCTTCTTCTTCTTCTTCTTCTTCTTCTTCTTCTTCTTGTTCTTCTCCTCCTTAACATGATGCTATCCATATTGTAGATGATTCAGATCGCTCCGACGCAAGTTGGAGAATGCGTAACTCAGGAATCCGTTTGCGCGGACGTCGCCGCGCACGTCGTGCTGCGGGTGGACGTGGACGTGGACGTGGACGTGGTCGTATGTGATTATTTTTTTTGAATGAATTTTTCTGGGTCCGACTTTTTCATAATGGTTTTTGTCTAGGGCAACTGCAACTGTAACGCTTCTTCTAAAAACTGAAATTAGAAATTTGTTTAACTCTGATAATGCACCAGAATCTGATGTGAAGCGTCCTCCCTCCGACCCATTCCCCCCCCCCCCCACCCCCCCCCCCCTCCCCCCTCTACGTACCAGCGTACGTCACAGCGGGCAAACAGAATTTTTTGAAGGTAAAACCATGTCTTAATATAGTAAAATGCTTAATATAAGCAAGAATAAACAGTAAAAGCAAATTCTGCATGTTCGGCATTGTTATCATCATAGATTCATGGTAGCCGGGACTACGAAAAAGTAGAAAAATTACCGTGTCGGACCGGTTCCTGCCCACCTCTGAAGATGAAGTTAAAGTGTATTACAATTAATAAAAACATATTTTAATATTATTTTTATATGTTCTGCAATCAGGTAATTCATTTCCTTTCATTTCCACACGTTTTCAAAAAAGTCCATATACTTCATGGAAAATTTCGGAAAAAGGGATACCCCCAAGATTGTCGAATGTTTAGTTGTAGATTGAGCTATAACATTTTGAAGTTTAGAGAACCATGCTACCGGTGCCCCGTTGAAGAGGAAGATATACCCGGAACGGGACTTCCTTGTAACCTTTTCTCCGGCAAAGTCTGAGTCGACGTATGCCACGAGGGGGTGTTCGTATATCAGTTTTTCGATACTGGCGATAACGGGGACATCGAAAGCATTGACTTCTGTGGCTTCACATGGGTAAAGCTCAAGTGCCTTTTCTGCGGCCGATGGTCCTTCGGCAGGTCTCCATGATTTAGGGGGTTTGGAGACAAAGAACCCTTCAGTCAACATCTTGACTAACCTCCTATCACCTCGTTTGAAATAGCAACCATAGAAACATACGGTGAACCATGGCATAAGATATTTCAGGGGATGGGTCTTGTTGTTTTGCAGCTATACTCAAAGGACAGATCAAGAGAGGGCGGGTGTGAACAGCAAGGAAGATAAGCATGCCAATCAAACATCTGAGGTCGTATTTGAGCAGACGGTGACCAATTTTCAGGGGGGCAGGGTTTTCTGAGGTGAAGGGGGTTTTAGCAGGCACCTCCTTCATATAATCTAACTCATCTAAAATGAAAAGTTCATACTTTCGTTGATGCAGTAAAACCCCTTTCTCAGATTGGACAATCTGGATGTTCTTGAATTCCGTGGCCTTCCCTAAGTTTTTGCATCTGAAACCATGCTTCTTCATGCTCTCTACAAGACTTATGTGTTTGGATTCATCAGCAGCATGCAGTCCATCATCTACATGAAAAGAGAGAAGCTGCGTATGTGGTCCTTGGCACGTTTGATAAAAGAAGCCAGGCCAAGGGAGAAAGTAGTAAAAGCTTGCTTTCCGACTAACTCCTTCAACATCAAATCATATCGTAGTCTCCCCGCCTCAGGATGACCATAAAGGGCCTTCCGGAGGAGCCAAACAAAACCTTCTCTCTCAAAACCCGGAGGGGGGGGGGGGGGTTTACATAGATGTCATAAGGCATTTGTCATGTAAGTATGCGGTGGTGAAGTCAATTAATCACAAGTCTATTCCGAAGCAGGCAGCATAGGCAATGATAAGAAGGATAGTGCGATGGTGAGCGGTAGGTGAGTATGTGCGTTTGGGATCATATTGCAATCCCGCTTTCAGGAGATCCCCCCCTTAGGGTGATTCTAGCTTTATGATATTCGTCGCTCGTTCCCTGTTGCTTAACATGTACGGTGTCTATCCATTTTAGAGGAATAACGGGAGTGCCTGACTTTCTCGCCTCGCTCTCTTCTCTCCATTCAAATTCATTGCTTTGAGCTCCTCTTGCTGTCTGATCATGACTTCTGTCTCTCTCGCTTGTCTCCTATCTTTCGGCTTCTGCACGACGGGAAATTCCGGAATTTGCTCGGTGACCAGACAATAATTGATTCTCTCTTCTTTCGCACAGACAGAGATATGTTTATTTCTGGTTCTCCCGTGGATTACATTCTCCTGAGAAATGTTTCCTTGCTCATGAGATCTCCATCCCGGGGGATGTTTGTCCTTTTCCGCAGCTATCCTAACTCTCTCCCCCTCGGCATGGCCGAATTCACTGGTTACATTGGGGTCGTGGCGTGCCGGTTCGATAATAGCCTGCGGTACAAGAGAAGGGGGGGCTGCTCCCCCTGAAATCTCGTACTTTAAGATCTTAGAATCTATTATTTTCTCCGTAACGCCATCATCAAACTTAACGTTGTGGGCTGGGAATCGTTTATTTCTCCTGACAACCGGGGCAGTCGGAGCAAGAGTAACTCCCTTCCGCAAAGTAGAATCCCACTTACCTCCATAAGTGGATTTAACCTACTCTTCCCCGAAAGCCCGAGCCGGGATCTGGACGACTTTTCCAGACAAAATGACTTTAAGCTTTGGTTTTCTTCCCCTCTTTCCCACTACCTTGACACCTTTCTCCCCCTGATTCATGCTCCCCATATCCCGTGAAGACGGAGTAGGGGGAATAAGGTCAGGGAGATTACTGAAATCCTGACTTTGGGCATCGTTTACGTCACTATCGCTTGCAACGATCACCGAATCGTCATCACTTTCAGGTCCTTTCGGAGATGTCATAGACGTAATGGGAGCATTTTCGGTACTTTCACTATTGCTAGCAGCAGCAGCTACGGCAGGTGAGGTAGATGTACTAGGTGTAGTTACAGGTACGTCAAAGCTAACATTCTCTTTTGGTGGTGTGTTAACTGGGGGCAGAACAGCCGCTGAGAGGGTGTGGTCGATTTCCATCCGACCGAAAACATACCCTCCTCTGCTGTTCTTTCGATGTCTTTGGAGGCCTCTCGTATACCTAATCTCAATACATCGAACATAACATTCCGGACATTACCGTGTATTATGCGCGCGACGGGATCATAAACACGATAATACCCGGTATTACGTTCGTAACCTAAAAAGTAACTTTCCTTCCTCTCTCGCCTTTCCCCCGCTGAGCCTTAACCTTCATCACTGCAGCGCACCCAGTGGGGCGAAGGTGGTGTAGGTATGGTTTCCGGCGGTGAATGACTTCGAAAGGGGACTTACACTTAAAGGGTCCTTTGGCTATCGGGAGGAGGTTGTTAATATAAGTGACGTTTCTTTCCATCTCCGTCCAAAACTTTGGAGGGAGCTCAGCATCGCTAAGCATCGCCCTAGTATAGCAGGCCCACCGTTGGTTTGGTGGGACCTTTCTATCTTTGAGACTGCCTGTTTCTCCGCGGTTGGAGCCTCAATTAAGATAGGCTGATTAACATTAACCCACTCCTGGAAGGTATCATATCGACCAGATTCTTGGTCACAGGTAATGAATTTGACTTTCCGGTTTGTATGTCTTTCAAAGAAGGCAACGGCCTTAATAAAACACGGAAAAAAATTCATTCTTATGACGTAAATAATAGTCAAACTCGAAATTTGAAGCGAGACATTTGACCGTAATTTGTATCGCTTACCATCCCATGATATCGTATTCCACCATCCTTGTGTGTCCATTGAAATATGAACCCCGGAATGACGTTCAACAATGTGATGATTTTTATGGAAGTGAGGTGCTTTCTTTATCTTATTCCTTAAGCAGTACTCACACTTCATAATCCTTTCTCGCCATCCTACCCCTACTATCTTCACCCCCATATAGTGAGCCATTCTTTCCACAGCCTTTACCCCTCTATGTTTACACATTCGGTGGAAGACGGTGGCGTGTATATGCTCACTATGTGTGGGTCGGACAACGGGATTTAATGTTTTTGACATTCGGCAACCAACATCATGTTCTTGAGTTCGTGAGGTGTGCGAACATACATCATTTGGCATGACCAAATAACAAGCCAAACTCTGTGAACAATTCTCACCCTTCTCCGTATTTGTTTCGCAAGACAACGGGACATATGATTTACTGTCGCGACACCCCTCACATAAACATGGGACATCATTGCAACATACATCATTGTATACGGGAAGGGTTGTTGGTTGTGCAGGACGGCGAGGGGGAAGTCAGAATGTGGCGGTGGACGACGATGATCCCTCTTTCTCTACCTTCACATTCTGCTTTTCGAGGGGGACTGGTTCGTATCGTTGATTTGGGTCTAGAGGGGACATTCCCGGGGGATCAAAGACGAACAGGTTGTTGGGCAAAGATCTGCCTCTAGCTACAATACGTTCTTTATCGATATAGATTGGGGACTTGACCACAAGCACTGGTTGTTTTGATGGACTACCGCCAGTCCTTGTTTCAACCAAGCCGAAGTGGCGACTAAACCGTAACTCAAGTGGGGTTTGTATGTCGTGCGTCTACCCAAACCATCCCCGCCATACTTTTTTTGGTATCTCTCCCTCATCTCCCTCGTTCTTATGCATCATTTATGACACAATCTTTCGCAGATGGGGGTGAGATGTTTGAGGTGGGGTTGGGCAATGTGCTAGGTCTTGATGGGGGGATATCTCGTACGTTCTCCCCCTCTATCCTTATCCTTTGCAGGTATTCCCGGTATTCCAGTAATCGAGTTCTTAGATGAGGAAATGCCGCAACGAGCCCCCTCGCGAAATGGTTGTTCCATTTGTGGGCCATGGAAATAACGAAACTTTCAATATCCATGTAGAGTTCAAGATAGAACTCGTTAACTTCCCCGTCGTTTCGGGAAAAAAAGAGAATCCATCACTTCTATCTCTCTAGCACCCTCTGCTAACGCACCGAACAGTCTGTGTATCTCTCCAATATATGGTATTTCTCCATTTCCCCCCCACTATCATCTTCCCCTCATCCCATCTCCATGCGACCGTGGGGTCTCTCCTAATCCTCTCTCTCTCTCTCTCTCTCTCTCTCTCTAACTCTCTCTCCCTCCCTTCACTCACCTCGCTAGGTGCAAGGCGTGGTGAAGGGAAATACGTGATACGACGGACAGATAATGGGCGTGCTCTTGGGTTCTCCCCCTTTTCTCCCCCTGCCTCATCCTCAACGCTCTTACTCATCTCTTTCTTAGAGTTTGAGCGTTGTACAGATGATGCAGAAGAAGAAGAGGAAGACTTTTGAGGAGTAGCATAAGAGATGATTTCATCATCGTCTTCGCCTGTCATCGTCTCCCCCTCACCTCTCTCTCTTCTTTGCTTGTTTCCCCCTACTGCAGCCTCAACGTTCTCACTCGTTTCAATTTTTGAGTCAGAACGTTGTACAGTTGAAGTAGGGAGAGTATGTCTTGTGAGAGAAGATGATGAAGCACTAGAGCTATGAGAAGCGACATGTCTGGGTGGTGATGTGTACGAGGAAGATGACGCCCTCCGTCCGCAAATGGGGAGATGGAAATCAAGGCAAACTGATCATTACAGGTAGGGCAAATCCAGTTCGTGAGAGGATCAGACTGGGCAGGGGGGGGATTTTTCATCTATCCTAATCCACTGACGTATAATCCAGTCCATAGGGGCTACCATTAACCCAGAGTGCCATGGTGTGCCCACCGCGTTCAACTGTGCCCTCACTACTGCTAATAAGTCATCCCTATTTCTCTCACAGCCGATATGGTGGGAACAAAAATCACAACCCTGTTTTTCCATCCTCTTTGCGCATTCGCCACCTGATTTGGTTTTGCCTCGGGCGGCCCCTAGTTTCCATGAACAACGTGCATTGTTTGCGTTAAACCCTTCACATTGTTTCGAATTTGAAACAATGGTCGCACTTCCCCTGATGGGGTGTGCCCACAGATTGAGCAACGGTCCATCGTCCTCACGTAAGTGAAAATAAATAGAAGTCCGGGACTTCATTAAGACCTTCCTGTATCCTCCCTTGACACGACGAAGCCCCCATCCCTCCTTCATAGGGTCTATTACCCCAAGAGGTGTTGGGTCGCCCACCATGTCAAGGGAATTGACGAAGCGATTGTCTTTCAGGAGGGGAATGAAAGGAGTAGACCGAGGGACACGAGGAGGAGCAGACATATCTTGTGAGTGTGCGTTGCTCTTTTCCTTCTTGTCCTTCAATTCTGATGTGTGGGGTGGCGGTGGTTGTTGTTCAAAAGAGGAAGTGGGTGGGGTGTTGTCGAGTGAGGGATTTTGGTTCTTCTTCGTCCGTTTCCTCTCTCTTCATCATATTTATGCTTAACATGTGATTGATGTAGCCTATTTCCCCTACTCCCTCCTCACCTCCATCTTCATCATGAGTACTAGACTCTTCGTCTGAATCATGAGCTTCGGACTCCTCCTCTTCTTCTTCAGAACTACCAGAAGAAGAGGATTCAGAACCTCCTGCGTTCAGACTAATCGTCTTTGTCTTTGCTGTACTCTTCTTGATGAAATCAGACGATTTCAACTTCCTTTTCTCCTTCCCTACTTCTTTCTTCTGTCGTCTCATCTTTCTCTTCCCTTTACTGCCCTCCTTAGTCTTATCTGTCCTAGTCAGACTCAGCTCTCCTACCCCTTTTGCTAAGTTGACTATTCTTGCTGCCTTCTTCCTTATGGGGCAATTCACCGGGACATGTCCGTCTCGAGGACACTCGGGAAGATTACAGGGGACAATACAAATCTTGATTTGATGATCCCCATGACAGTTGTAGCAACCTTGGGATACCTTACCAGCTTGGTTACCCATAAGATTGACTGTTATGGGGTCGCTTTTAGTTCCCACACCAGATGAAGTTTTAGACGAAAGGGAACGGAAACCGCCCCCTGACGAGTAAAGTTTCTTCATTTTGTTTTTGGATTCCTCTGTTTGAGCAACCTGTTCAATTACTTTTACAAAGGATTCCCAACCCGGTCGTTCCTCCGGAAGGAGGCTGGTGACCTTGTTACGAAAACTGTCGAACTCGGTCAGATGTTCGATCTTTTTCATGACCATTTCTATCTTTACGAGTTCTGGGTATGGGACTTTCATAACTGACTCTTGATCAGCAATATTGCTGTGAAAGAGAATCAATCAGGGTCTTACGTCTTGAACCTTTTTGGGGTAAGAAAGGTCAAGGAAGTCTTGTCTTTCTTTCCATTTGACAAGGTCAAGACCTCCATATTTCTTCCTCAATGCCATGAAACATTTGATCCCATCTGACCCCGCTGTTCTGACCACAGACATAGCTTCCTTGTCCTTAGAGCAGGACTGAATTAAGTGAGCAAAGATGAATCGGTTATGTTTCAGTCTATCTCTTTCTTCAACCTGCTGGTAATACTTATTTGTACCAAAAGATGTAAGAAGGGGGTTTGGTCTAGATGCGGTAGTTAGGATAGGGACCGAACTCTCATCAGGCTCTTTATGCTCAGCAGTTCCTGGGGAAGAAGAAGGATCAGGCAAAGCAGAACTAGTTCTAACGTCTTGTTCTTTTTTGACAGGTAAGGCAGAGCTGGAGGAAGAGCTGGTAGGTTCTTTCTTTACTGTAGGTTTCTTACTCTCTGCCCTGTCCTGACTTTCGTCCTCGCTATCTCCGGAAGGTGAAAGAGGTGGTTCAGTAGGTAGATTGAAAGAAACTGTCAGCTTGGCTTGTGCAAACAGAGGGTGTCGCTTGTGGGGAGGTAGCTCCCCTATCCGATGATCGCTAAGGGATCATATATCGCCAGAACAGCAAGGAACCTATATTCCCAATTATCCCAATCTGGCTGCTGTTAAATGGCGGTGGGTTCACTCTAAACCCTCTGTTCATAGACGTTCCAAACATGCTGTTTGCCATGCTGTTTACCATGTTGGACCAAAGTGCGGAAGGTAGGAGCTAAACTCAACTACCAATAAAATTCCTACAACTAAGTAGAAATGGAGGAATAGTTATTAGGGATGAAATGAGTTGATGTGTCTATGCTATGCTGTCTAGCCGATGGACACGTTTGAGGTGGGTGCCTTCTGCCTAGCCACGGAATGATGTCGATTGCCTGCAGCACGTCAATCCTCGCACTTTTCTGTTGAAGGCCTAATGCCTCTCCTTTCAGACTAAGTGCAACTGATTAAAGCTGTTGGCGCAGAGTTCGCTAATCAAGGCTCGATAACCTGTTAGACTATTGTTATTGTTTAAGTGCATGGACATAGCGTTACCAATTGGTAACACTGCGGCGCGTTGCCAATTGGTAATTTTGTTATGTAAATACGGAAATATTGTGCACAAGAAAAAAAAAACGTTGCCAATTGGTAACTAAAAACGTTGCCAATTGGCAACCAAAATTGCCAATTGGCAATTTCATGCACTTAAACATTATTAATAAAGCAATCTATGATAGCTACTACACTCTCAACACACTACAACAACTTTAATGAAAAAAGGCGCCAACAGACGCGCCACGTAACTTGACTGGCAGGATCATAAGTAATGGCTCTAACGACACCGTTACTCCGATACGGCCGGTCCATAACTATTAATTACTATGATTATTTAATTTAAAGTAACAAATTCAAGTTTGAAGTTAGTGCATTTCCCGGGCCACTGGATGATTTTCAATATATAACTTGTCAAAGAACGCTTGCTTCAAGCTGATAAATATAAGAACTTGATTTGAAATCATACTTTCAAGTAGTAATGTTTTGAAATTCCTTTTTCAGAATTATAATCAAAGTGCCACCGATTTTTCCTCTTGATAGCCGGGCCGAGTACGCTTCCCACTTGTATCATACAGTGAGTGACGGTATAATATTATTAATAGTGAGTCATTATGATAGTTAACTTTCACTGAAACAGATGTTAATATATCAGTAAAAAAACCCTACTTAAACTTCATTTAGTTTAGCCAAAATAAGTTCCCTTTTCCACTGAACAACAGATACTCAGTCAGCTGTTGAAATATTATGAAATTGTTTTTTGGATAATCTGCCTGTCAGATCTCTTTCGTATCTGCTGCTGCTGCTGCTGTTGTTGTTGTGGTTGTGGTTGCTGCTGTTGCTGCTGCTGCTGCTTAATATTTCTTTTGCAGCCGCCGCTCGCTAAGTTGATGATATTTAAATCATAGACTAAGTATCAACCCTGTATTGAGACCCCTTTAAAGTT
>WBZZ01004974.1:17500-22500 GCA_019918135.1 Paulinella micropora
CTGAGTGTTGCTAGAATTCCTCATGAGCGCCGAATTCCTTCACTTGCTCCTCCGGCTCTCTCTCTCTCTCTCTCTCTTTCTCTCTCTCTCTCTTTCTCTCTCTCTCTTTCTCTCTCTCTCTCTCTTTCTCTCACTCTCTCTCTCTCTCTCTCTCTCTCTCTCTCTCTCTCTTCCTCCTCCTCCTATAGAGATAGAGACTCTGATAGAAATAGAGATGAGATAGAGATAGAGATAGAGGTAGAGATAGAGATACTATCACAGATAGAGATAGAAATAGAGTGATAGACAGAGTGATAGAGATAGAGGGATGTAGTAGAGATAGAGTAATAGAGATAGAGTAATAGAGATAGAGTGATAGAGATAGAGTGATAGAGATAGAGTGATAGAGATAGAGTGATAGAGATAGAGTGATAGAGATAGAGTGATAGAGATAGAGTGATAGAGATAGAGTGATAGAGATAGAGTGATAGAGATAGAGTGATAGAGATAGAGTGATAGAGATAGAGTGATAGAGATAGAGATAGAGATAGAGATAGAGATAGAGATGGAGATAGAGATATATAGCGATAGAGATAGAGAAACCTGAGATATATAGCGATAGAGATAGAGAAACCTGAGTTGCCTGCTCGCCTCCCATGTCTGGATGCTTGAGCAAGAGAGAGAGAGAGAGTGTGTGTGTGAGAGAGAGAGGGAGAAACTACAACAAAAAAAACAAACAAACAAAAAAAACACACACACACACACAAAAAGCGGAAAGAGGGTGAATACGATTATGCATCACCTGGTTGTTGGTCAGCTGGATAATCAGCTGTGGGAGGTCCTCGAGCACTATCTCCGCCAAGATCAGCCCGTTTAGGACACCCGGCAGAAACGGCGACGTGAAGCTCAGGGTGGTGGGGCTGTGGCTTTGTGCAGGGGTCGGTGCAGCGGTGGTGGCTGCAGAGACGGGTTTGGCGGGCGGGGCGGCGCCCTCTGCTCCGAGCACGCCGTGCCACCACGCATCGATGGACTTGATGCCGCGGAACTTGGTGATCGTGAAAAAGTAGAGCGTCCAGAGCATTGGGGAAAGAACCGTCAGGTAAACGGTCGTCAGCACAAGTGTCAGCCCCAGCAACACGAAAAAGATGACCGCGTCAAACACGAGCAGCACGACGCAGACCCCGAAGCCCAGGACGCCGAGAATAGCAACCACGATAAACTTCTCTAGCGAATCGATTTTTTGAAAGAGCCTGTGCTGGGAGCAGAGGTCGAAAAAGGCAACATAAGCCGAGAAGTACTGCCAATTGTACCCTTGCAGATATTCCACACCGATGCGGACCAAGACAAAACTGCACTCAAGCAACGGTAACAACAACACCACGACCGATGCGATGAACAGGCGCTGATTATAGAAATCGACGGTGAGGATATACATCACGTCCGACGCGAAGTCCAGTGCGGAGACCAAACCCACAATAAGTCCAGCCCATGGGCAGTCGAACCGCAAGAAGATCGCAAACACCAAACCCGCAAACGCAATCGGGAACGCCACGCTCAAGACCATCTTCATGTCCTCGGACAAAAGGCTCTCCTGGCTCTCAGGAAAGCAGAACTGAAAGAACTCCGGCTTGAGGTGGGCTTAGTAGACACATGGCTCACATACATTCGACTTAGGCGAGACGGGGTACTGGCCTGCGGGGCAGGCGACACAACTACCTTGCTCTGCAGTGGCGGCAAATTTCCCGAAGGCACATGCTTGGCACTGCCTTGATGATCTAGGCGCGAAGAAGCCTGGCTGGCACAAAGTGCAGCTGAGGTGGGTATTAGGGGGGACGGCCCACCCAGGGGAGCAGGGAACGCAGACGCTGCTTCCCGCGGTGCTAATAGTACCCTCCCAACATTCGTGGCACGCAGGTAGGAACCCTCCCGAAAACCTGCAACGGGGACTGACGTTAAGCATAATCTGACGCAGATAACCAACAACAACAAATCCAACATCATAACAGCAGCAACAACAAGGGCCCCAACGACAATCCTACAAACAACAGCCAACAGCCATCAACGGGTTCACCTTCCAGCTGGGCAGATGCTGCAGTTGGTGGCGTCTTCTATGGAAAACGAGGTGGTGACGAGATTGGTTTGTGGGACCCTCCCTGCGGCGCAAGGACTGGTCACCCATTGGTCGCCGTAGACAAGAGGGTAGTAGTCGCCGTCCCAACCGCTGAATAAGTAGAACTGCCGCCGGTGGGTAAATGCCAAGGCGCGGAACCGAGGCGACGGGTAACTTCCATCCGATGCGCATAGATGCGGACCCCATAGTCTGATAGCGAGCGATCATCTCCGGTTCGAGCGCATAGTCGATTTGTAATAGGGCGCACTGCCCGCCAGATGGCGCCTTTGCTACATTACATTGCATTACATTACATTACATTACATTACATTACATTACATTACTTTACATTTACATTTACATTACATTACATTACATTACATTACATTACATTACATTACATGTACATTGCATTACATTACATTACATTACATTACATTACATTTACATTACATTACATTGCATTACATTACATTACATTACATTGCATTACATTACATGTGTGCTGTGAGAGTACGTCCACAGGTCGTCCAAGGTGAGCGTCATAGTGTACCTGTGGTCATTGTACCAGAAGCCTACCACAAAGCACAAGTCTGAGGGGGAGCCTGTGTATGCGTTTATGTGTGTGCAGCATGTGCGTGAGTGAGGTGGGCGGAGGTGGTGGAGTGGTAGTAGTGGTGGTGTGTGAGTGGTTTGTATGTGTGTGTCTGTGTGTGTGTGTCTGTGTCTGTGTGTGTGTGTGTGTTTGCGTATGTGCCCGGGGGGGGGGGGGGGGATGGAGGGGTGGAGGGGGACGAGATTAAATCATCGTCGCAGCACTGCACCGCCTCCATCATGCGTTGTTGCATGTGTGTATGGATGGATGGATAGGTGCATGGATGAATGGATGGATTCATGGATGGATGGATGGATGGACGACTGGACTAACCGATGACTGGATGGATGGATGGACGGATGGATGGATGGATGGATGGATGGATGGATGGGCTAGGTAATGGATGACTGGGTGGGTGGATGCATGGATGGATGGATGGATGGATAAATGGATAATGGATGAATGTGTGTCAAGAGATCAGCACCTCCAAACATGTAAACCTCATCGTCCAGTTTCCAAATGGCTGGTTCAACCCTCGCGCTAGGCCAGAGACCGCATACAGACGAGCCATTTGAATAAATCCCGCCTATTACCCTGTGGTATTACAACGGTCCCAGTTTCTCCCATGTCTTGTTGTGGACATGAAATCGCCAACGCTCATTGCTGTCATGCGCTTCTTTGGCGTACGAGGCCATCGTGCCTCCGCATTGGTAGAGATAGTCTCCATGCGTCCACCCACTACCTACATATACATATACATATATACATATACATATAGATATACATATACATATACATATACATATATATACATATGCATATACATACATACATACATACATATATATATATATATATACATATATATATATATATACATATACATATACATATACATATACATATACATATACATACATATGCATATGCATATGCATATGCATATACATATACATATACATATACATATACATATACATATACATATACATATACATATACATATACATATACATGTACATATACATATACATACATATGCATATACATATACACATACATATACATATACATATACATACACATACACATACACATATACATATACATATACATATACATATACATATATACATATACATATACATATACATATACATATACATATACATATACATATACATATAAATATACATACATATACATATACATATACATATACAATATACATATACATATACATATACATATACATATACATATACATATACATATACATATACAAATGCATATACATATACATCCTCTTGAGCTCGCTGAAGGCTTGGGGCAAATACCGGGGGGGGGGGGGGGGGGGGGGGGGGGGGGGGGGGGGGGGGGGGGGGGGGGGGGGGTTCCGTCTGACACCAGGCTCGCGGCCACTGTTGCGTTGTCAACTTCCCGCAACTTTTCCGACAAGAAGTACGAATACAAACTCCGACGGTCCACAACCATCCAACAAGTACAACTTGTCATGGCAGAACCCAAGGAGTTGCGGTATTGCTTGGATGAAATAAACGGTGGCACCTCGATGCGCGTCCAGGTGCCAATGTGAGAATGTCCTAGTTCTTAAGTGCAATGAGCAATGACTTCAAGAACTTCGTTCTCAGCCAATACTGGTGTCCAGAATCTGTATCTTAGCTCATTAGGAAGCTCTTGACGAGAGCTTTCAAACGAGCTACTGCACAAGCGACAGCAACCAGCATGGGCTGAGATCGAAGCACTTGAAGTCATTGCTTATTGTACTTAAGAACTAGGAACTTCTCATGGTCCAAGGAATTGCTTGTACAGCCATTTCCGAGGACCAGCGTCGTAGACATAAAAGAAGCGACCAGAGAGCCAAAGTGGAAGCTCCGCGACGAACACCAGGAGAGTCCGTGGCCGGGTCCCTGGCGTACGTTCGCCAAACTTCCCACCGGAGAGTAAATATCGAGAAGCGGTACAGGCCGAGATGATTCCCATGCGGTGCAAACACATTCACAGGAGATTCCGGGTCGAGGTCATCGGAATACCCGAAGGCTCCCCTCTCGTGATTCAAGGGGATTTGGTAGGTTTCGCCGTAGCTATACTGATAGGCATGCTTTGGCTCGCTAAAAGAAACTTCGGACCAAAGCCAAACAAAATGGATAGGAACGGTAGAAAATCCCTTCGAAGTTACCCCCCGCATTTAGCCAGAGTGAAGAAGTCGAGTTACCTGAGGAAGGATAAATGATTCCGACCATGACATACATATGCATGTGTGTATACATATACAGATATACATACATACATACATAC
>WBZZ01004974.1:102500-115000 GCA_019918135.1 Paulinella micropora
AAATATTGATTAAGAAAGATGAGGTCAGAGTTTGAATGTTTTGCCACTTGAATGTCCACAGTAATACTGAGGACATTGGGTTATTCAAAAAGAGGCTAAAGAATCCAACGTTGATCTGATCGTTCTCCGTTAATCACTCAAACTGTTGCGACAGTCTGACGCCATCGTTTATTAAATTAAGGGCGGTTTTTCCAAGAATCATGTTCCGGCCACCGTGACCGGGCCTGGGTTTTCACTGCAAAATATAATTACAGTGTCCAAGTTGCCCATGGGGTGGCCGGAATTCTTATAAAAACCTCAAAACTTGAGCTCAAGACAGCCAGACGGTTACTAGGCTACTGACAGTGAACTCAGCTGACATTTGTAGTGTGTGAGTTTGGATACAACCCCAAGGGATAAATACACAACGAACTCTTATTAAATATTAAAAGACTCTATGGCTGCAGACAGCCCTAACTCCTAAGAGTAGGTGAAATACCAGTAAATAGCTGCGAGGTCACTTCGTTTATTTACGTTGATTTCTACTGGTTTGCAGACTTGGTTTGCAAAGAACGATCTTGGTTGAACGTAGATTTGTGAGTACCTGTTAGACAACACTTGAAGTTAAATCTTGGGAAGTGAGCTAGGTGATGGGATTAATACAACCTGTTAATACGTTAGTTAATATTGTCAGTTAGTAGTTAATACGGAAATAGGGATGTATTTTCTGTTATGGGTGGCATTGGTGGCACCAATACCAATATATATGACCTGTATGGACACCTGAAATTTAAAGGCTTGGAGCTCGCGTCTTCTGTTTTGGTTGTTGGCGGGCTTTTGTCTGTTGGGATGATTCTTCTATTGAAGTTCTTGTGGAACTGGTCAGCTAGTCAAGCGTGGGGACGCCCGGGAGACGTGAAACCTGCTTCTCATATCATTTATACTGTCCTACTTCTTAAGGGTTAGGAGCCTTGTACGTGGTGGAGCACAACAACATCACTCAAAGTGATGGAGTCAAGAGGGAAAGGTTTTTACTGTCTGTGTCACACCCAAGAGTGACACAGCAGAAGGGAAGCCGTCCCCAAAGTGCTTCAGAACCACTACGTGAATCGTTGTGGTGGACAGGGGGTAGAGCTCTGCAACGGCTGAGCTACCGCTGGAAAGGAGTCAAGAGTGAGCCTTCGGGTCAGAAGGACATCAACAGGAACGGTTTAGGGGTTTGGACCACAAAACCCCATCATCAGGCAAGCCCGGAAATCAGTTCAGTGGTGCTTGTGGCGCGCAGACGTGTTGGTGGGTGCAGGGTAGCTACCTGCTAGAGGAAACTAACAAAAAGAGGCTGAAGGCTGATTGCTGCAATTAGACCTTGTGCAACGTACTCTGAAAGAGGAATTTGCAGAACAGGTGGCAGCCAGTCAAGAGCACAAAACAGACAGGAAACAGGAACCTTTCTGAGTTAGAAAAATAACTTCAGATGACAGAAAAACATAGAAATGAAAACGAGTCAAACAACATACCGAACTACAGCGGTAGAGAGGACTGTGAAGACTTCCAACGCTCGTTGTTGTTACAGGCAGTTAGGAAGGACCTCAAAGGTGGATTTGAGGACGTAAAGGGACATAAACTAGAGGTTCATCGTGCCAACCTCAGAAGACTGCACATGGCAAGAAAGACTGTACCAGGCTATATGAGTCTATGGGAAAGGCATGTGAAAAAGAAAGCAGCAGTGGCAGCAACCAGCAGCAGCAATGCAATCGGGTCGTTAGACAGAGCACTAGGGCTGCAAGGGGTGCAGAAGATGAAGAAGAAGTAGTAAGCATGCCAAGCTTGGATTATGCAGAAGAGGAGTCAGAAGACAATCAACCCTCTGAGGACTCGGAGGCAGAGCAGAAGCAAGAGGAAAGAGAGATGGGAAGAGAAGAGAGATCAGGCAACACGAGCAAGCGTGAATCTGCATCACGAAAGTACAAGGAAGAGAGGAGAGAGAAAAGGGAAGCCTCTCCCTCTAGCTCGTCCGGTACCTCTGGGGGCGAAAGATTAAGTGGCAGTGACAAAGAGAAAGCATCAAAGGTGGGACTCTCTACAACTGCAACGTCGGACAAGAAGTCAGTGGACTCCGTGCGCAAGAAAAAACGCAAGGAACGGCGATTGGTGGTAAGCTATGATGAAAGTCTGCTAGTGGCAGTGAGAGAGAAGAGAGTGGAACTATTCACCCTCATATATACCCATCTCAGAGGCGAGGCGAAAAGGCTGGTCACGGATTTGGTCCGGGACGGCACACCGGAATTTGGGCAACACCCTGACGCCATGTGGAAGCGACTGAAGGACCGGTATGGCAAGGGTAATCCCCGTGACCTGCTGGAGAAGCAGAGAAAGATGGCTCGCTGGGAGTTCAACTCCTCCACGCAGTATGAAGGACGGATTGCGGAGTTTGAGGCAATAAGAGAGCAGCTGGCCAAAAAGGGGCATCATCCTTCTGACTTAAGCTTTGAGCAGATAATACGTGACGCGATAATGGGACACGAGATGAGGGACAAGGAGGTGCAGGCTGATTGGAAGCAGTGGTTGCTTGCAGCAGACTTTGAGAAAGACAAGCAATCATGGGATGTACATCAATGGTGGCAAGAGCTCAAGAGAAAAGCCAAAGACACTCATTTGCAAAAAGAAAGAGAGAGAAGGCCAGCAAGAAGGCTAAGGCAAACGCTGCAAAGATTGAGAAGAAGAAACCCTTTACTACTCCCTGCATGTACTTTCAGAAGGGAAGGTGCAAAAAGGGAGGAGAGTGTCAATACTTGCGCCTCAACAACAAGCTGAAGGGGGTTTGTTTCCTCTTCAGCAAGGAAGGAGACTGCAAGTACGGGAGCAAATGCAGATTCTCACACTCAGGAAAGGAAAAGAAAGAAGGAAGTGGCACGCGTGGTAAGGGTGGGCATGGAGGAGGGAAGAGCAGTCAAAAGAGCACGAAGGAAAAGAGTAAGAAGGAGAAGAAGTGCTTCAACTGTAAAGGGAAGGGGCATTATGCCACCAACTGTAAGAAGCCCTGCCTACGATGTGGTGGTGACCACCCCTTGACTAAGTGCACTCATGGTCCGGACGGGAATGGCGAGCAACCGGGGGCGAAGGCGAAGGCCGACATGGCCAAGAAGAAGTCTCCGGGGGCGGACACGAGTGGGAGCTCGGATGATGAGGAGGATGGAGAGCTCAACCGCGCCTACAGTCTACTGCGGCAAAGGAAGGCCGCGCGCGCATATATGGTCAAAAGGAGTGGAAGCAAGAAGAGGAGTCGGGGTGAGGAGAGTCAACACTCGGCAAGGGGTGCAAGCGCAGACCCTCAGCCGGAAAGCCCAGAGTTAGTCAATCCTTCCAGCCAACTTGGAGAGAGCAACTTCGAGGAGTTCAACAACTTCGTAAACGCTTTGGCTACACCTAGGGCAAACGACACTATGCCTACGCCGGAAGCTGAGGCTGTCGAGGGGGAAGGTGATCTAAGCGGAGCTGCCGCGCCCAATGCGGGTGGCCCTGCAAGGATCCCACGTACTACTCTCGATTGGAGGCAGCTGCGGAGTCTCTTCGCAATGCTGGGTATGATTACATCCCGGTACAAGTTCGTGATGGTATGGCTGACGGAGAGGCGAAGGAGATCACAGTCCCGGTATTGTCGTACAGCAATTGGAGCTTCCTCTTCCTCCTCCGAGTTTGAGAGAGGGGACTCCGTCTCGTCGCTGTCCTGAGAGATAGAGTCTTGCCACGGCTCCCAATCTGCCCTCCTTCTTCGAGGTCGTGGCTTCTTTACCCCTTTAAATTCGCTTGGATTCTGGCCCGGCAGGTGCCGGTGTAACACATGAGTTTCGGCACTACGGTGACGGACGAGGGAGGCTGGTAACCTTTGGCGCGCCAATGGGGCCGACGGAGTGGATACCCCCGTCCTGGTACCGCTACATACCAACGGGACCGGGTATAGTGGACCAGTACATGGAGTGACACCTCAACTGGAAGGAGTTTAAAAGACTTCGGGATGGAACCGGCCTACCTAGAGCGATGATGGTGAAAAGAACCGGAGGTAAGTCCGGCACCGGGAAGAGCAAGGCCATCACTACCCCGCAAACACCTGACGCTGTTTATTCATTACCCGAACCCCTGAAATATGGTCCCGAAACCTACGAGATACCGCCAGAACATCTGCGTCACGCAGACGATGAGCCAGTTGGAGTGGTGGAGGCTCGTTTAGAAGGAAGGTGCTACGGTTCAACGTTCGGAAGAGACCGGTGCCTGAGAACGAGACATCCGGCGGTGGAATCCGAGTACCAACAGGAGAGGGCGGATGCGGCGGGCCTTCTCACCGGGGACATGATGTTCTGCACCAATCACCAAGACAGGAGAGAGAGAGATATTATGTGGATGAAAGCATAAGGGCCAAGTCGCGCGAAGGGGTCTTGATGCCGGCGTATAGACTGGTGATTGAAATGGAGGAGCGAGGCTTGGGACACCTGATTGGACGGGCAAAACCGGACAAGATGGTTGAGCATCTGACGCGACAGGAGGCCCAGAGGCGAGAAGTGAACTGGGACCGGTCGCTGGTTCCTATCATATTCACTATTCTGCGAGAAGAGCATACCGAAGTGCTCTACAACTGGAGCATCAACAGGGATAAGGTAAAGTGGGAGGAGCCGGGGGTGCCGAGAAATCGGAAGGTATACCGGGAGCGTGTGCCTTACCGGTCGGTGAAAGCCTCGGTGACACAGTATCGCGCTATGAAGGATCCGGCCCACGCAGGGAAGTATGACGATGACTTAAAACGAGTCGGACTTGTGCGGGATCAGGCTCCGGTGACGCCGATAGTGGCTAAGGGAAGAGTGACTGCGTCGCCGGTGACGGAGGAAGCGATACCTCCATTGACTCCGAGGGTGGAAAGTAAAACCGGGGAGAACACCGCGGTTAAGACGGAGCGCCAGGCGGAAAGTGCTGACACGGCTACGCCGAGCCCGGGAAGGGCCAAGCCCGAAATTATGGCTACCCCTGAGGAAGTAACAGACCCGTTGGTGTACTTGGATAATGGAAGCACCCCATGGAGGGAGCACGTGGCTGAGCTCTGTGTACAGCTCTACCAGAGCTTCCCGGAGGATTCAACGGAGGTGCAAGAGGAGTCCGAGGATTCCAAATATCCGGGGAGGGTGGACGACACGGTGTCTTTGGTGGCCCAGGTGCGGGCGGCAGCGCCCTACGACACGCCTAAGGCTAAGAGGTTTAAGGAGGAAATGGGGAGGGCACTGGCCCACATTAAGGGGCAACTAACGCCCACCAAACCGAAACGTCCGGAGCGCAAAGGTGATGAGAGGAAACGCACCAACATGCTTCGACACCTCCGCAAGTTGGCGACGGTGATGAACTCTACGGAGAGGACATCCGAGCGGTGAGCATGGACCAGATCAACGAAGTTCAGCAACTTATAACCAAAGTGGCTGAGAAGAGATTGTGGAAAAGAGAGGATCGAAAGGAAGGGGTGCCTATCCAGAGAGTGGCGACGGGCCAACTAACTCCGGAGGACGCTGTAAGCCCAGGCAAGCAGCGAACGGAAATGGAGCCGGAACCTGGGCGTGAGCGCGTGAGCGAAAAGGAAAGGATTCGGCGTTTGGAAATCATAATGGAGCAGCAAAACGAGGTAAATCGGAACCGGGTGGCGTGGCCGCCCCAGTGGGGGATGACCATCGAGATCTGCAGGATTTCGAAGGGCGATGGCAGGAGTATGTGGGATTGCTATATCGCTGGATGGCCATTTCCTTACAACAACCCGAAATTCCCCGCGCACTGGAACCCAAAGCCCTGGAGAACCTCGACCCTACTGGTTACGACCGCTGGAGGTAGGTGATAGACCGGGGCATGTGGTAGTCTACGCCAGCGAGGTCCAGGGGGAGCCTGAGCAACTTCAGGAAGAAGAAATGGAGGTGATAAGAATGATGTTGAATCGCGCGCTAATGGGAAAGGATGGACGGAAGGCGACAAGACCGCGAAAGGTCCCCGACCCCATGCTGGACTCGGGGGCTGTGTCAGACATGGCGCCACCAAGCTACAAGGAGTTCATGCAGGGTATCAAGCGTGAGGTGAAAGAGCTCAGCGCGGTGGGTGGAACCACCAGGATGGACGCCCAAGGGGATTACAAGCTACCTACTCTCCGGGGTGACGGGCGGGATGGATGCCTACCACTAAAGGAAGTGTGGATGGGTGAGCACTTAACCGAACTACTCGTGTCCGGACCTAAGATGATGCTAGATGGGTAGACGTTGGTGTTGCGAAATGATTCGCCTTACGTCACTAGGGCGGTGGTCCCGGATGTGAAGGAGGAGGAGAAGGACGCCCTTCTGTACTTCGACACGGAAGACTCGGTAATCAGGCTTCAATCTGGATCGACTGAGGAACAGCAAGCTGCCTTCTGGACCACCAACAAGGCAAGGAAGAAGGAGTGGGATATGGAACTACTCCATCGGATATTTCATGATCCCGCCAAGCCATTGCCCAAGCCCATGATGTAAAACTAGTGAACGTCAACAAAGACGTTAGCAAAGAGTGTCCGGAGTGTCCGGCGGGTGGAGCCCAAAAGCCGCCTCATCGAGCGAAGGCGCATGGAACCAGAATGAAGGAAAAGGGTGAAGGCTGGTCGGTGGACACCTCGGCGCTGCTGGCAAGGCCTCTACTTAACGGAGAGCGATGCCTCATGGCAATGGTAGAGGACACCGTGGGATACACCAACTTGGAGCTTCTCCTGAACGCGGAGATGCAGCGGCAGTCCGTGGTGGCAAGCAAGGTGTTCCGGATGAGTAGGACCCAGACCGGAAACCGGGTTAAGCACATACGGGGGACGGCGCTTATCAGAGATCGCAAGTCTTCAATGACCTGATTGAAAGTGTTGGGGTGCGCCCGCGATACGCAGTTAGGAACGATCCCAACAAGCAGGCTCTAGTGGAAGTCTCGCAGAAGCATATCTGGGCGGGGGCGAGGAAGCTACTAAAGAGAGCGCAACTGCCATATGTGTACCTGGGTTACGCGCTACTGCATGTTGGGCTACTACATAACCTGACGCCACCACCGGGAGGCAAAGAGCCGCGACTATTCAATATGTTCCCTTACAAGAAAAACGTGGATTGGCTGTCGTTGCTGCACACCTTTGGATGCCTTTGTCATGCGGTGCTGGACAAGAAGTACCATGGACTAAGAAAGGAGGAGGACCGCTCATTACCCGCGGCGTGGATGGGGTTGGACTTGGAGACCTCCGCGCACGTGGTTTTAGTCCAGGGAGAGGTCAAGCGTTGGCGTGACGTCGTTAACTTTGACGAGAATCAACCGGCATGGCCCATCCTAGTAAAAAATTTGGCAGGCGGCCGGGTTGAAGGTGGACGAGGCCCAAGGTGCCCTGCAGCTGATCAACGATGATCTGGAGAAGCTGTTTGTCAAACCAGAAGGGGCACAAGACAGCGATCGCATAGCTGTGGTCGAAGTAGAAAAGGAGGAAGGAACGCTGAGGCAGCCGGAGCCGGAGGAGCAAACGGACGAGACACGAGAGGTGACTCGGGGTCTGATCGTAGAAGTACCTGCAAAGGAGTGGGGCTGGAATTGGGCAAAGAGTCCTACGGCCCCGAATGGAAGAGTAAGACTCGGAAGGGCGCAGTGGAAGGAGAATGCGATCCCATTCGACAAGGGAAAAAGTTGCAGCCGGCCCATTTCGTGCGGTTCGAAGGGAAGGAGACCGAAAATGAAGTGGAAAAGATGCTAGACACGGAAATCCTGAAATGGGCAGTACGTGAGCGGGCACTGGCGGCTACCTTTACGCGTCCGGTGGCGGAGAAGGAAGCTACCGCTTCGGGAAAGTTTGAAGACGCAAGAGTGCAAGAGATAGCGACCCTGTGGGCGCAAGGATGCTTCAGGAGGCGAAAGAGGGAGTCCGTGCCGGAGCGGGACTTGTGCTGGGGGAGGTACGCAGACGCGACAAAAGAATCGGGCGGAAAAGTGCTCAAGTACAAGAGCCGACTGGTGGCAAAGGGATACTCTATGGTAGAAGGAGAGCACTACGAGCAACGAACTTTTCCGACCCCATGCACCATGACTATCCTGGGCTTCTTCATGCTGGTGACTTTCTATGACCTAGTGTTGGGTAAGTTTGATGTGGGCACTGCCTACATAGAGGCGGGAATGCGGCCCACCTATCTGGTCCCACCCTTTGGCTTTGAAGAGGAAGAGTACGTGTGGGAAATGGTAAGGGCGCTGTACGGTCGCTCGGATGCCGGAAAAAAATGGTGGATGTAAGTGCTAGTACCCTTCATGGTATCGCAAGGTTTTGAACACAAGGCTTTTCCGTGTTTTTTCTTCCGCTGGCGTTCGGGAATGAGTAAGCCTGACATCGGGTTCGTGCATGTAGACGACATCATGATGGGCTTCGGCGACAAGGAGGCGAAGGAGAAGTTTCGGGAGGCGGGCGAAAGCCGCTTTAAGGTATTCAAAAGAGAACCGCCAACGGGAGTGGTGGGGATCGATATCGAGGACGGACGGCATCCGGAGTTGGGGCGAACTGTCAAGTTATTCCAGGAAACCTTTATTAAGGAGGCGAGCGAGCGGCTCAAGACAAAGGACTTAGCGTCTGTGGATTCGCCGTGGCTAATGCCGGGGTGCCGCGTGGGAGTCCCGAGTGTACTGGAAGAATTCTCGCCTTACCATATCTGCGGAATACTCATCTGGGTGAGGGTAACGAGGCATGACACGCTAGGGCCAGTGGCGGAGATGGCGCGCTATACGTCAAAGCCAAAAGAGTTCCCCTTCCAAGAGGCGGAACAAGTGATGAGGTACCTTCAGGGCACCGCGCGGCGAGGAGTGCGTTTCTACCAAAAGGAAAGTATGCGCCTGACGTCCTACCCAGACGCAAATTGGAAGGGTGACTTGGGCGATCGCAGGGCTCGACTGGCCGTAATTCACTTCATGCTTGGTGGATCGGTAAACCCGGTGTGTATGAAGCGCACAATTACAGTGGAATTACCGAAGCCGCGTGGGCCGCGTAGCAAGGAAAGGATGGAAAAGCTGCTGGCGAAGCAGCAAGACCTGCAAGCGGAGGCGGTGGGAACGCTACCACCACCTGAGGAGAAAATGCCGGAGGGACATGTTCGGATGGCAGCGCCTCCGGAGGAGTCCACCTGCGAGGCGGAGATCTACGCGATGGACGCGTGCCTGCATGGACAGGAAAAGATTGCAAACTTTATCAACGGAATCTCCGGGTGCAGAGTAGCCAAAGACATGGCTAAGCAACGGTGGGGTAAGCCGCCGGTGGTGTACGAGGATATCAAGGGGGCATTTGATCTTGCAACCACTAACATCTACCGTCAGAAGTTCGACCACATCGATCTGCGCTACGCCTACGTCAACGCGATGATATTGGCGGGAAAAGCGTTGTTGGAGAAGATTAGTTCCCCGGACAACTACGGAGATGCCAATACCAAGCGGCAGCGGGGACCCAATTACTCAAAGATAGTGGGAAGGATTGCGCAACCTTGAACATTGGAACGCACAAGGAATAAGTTAAGTGCAAGTGTGTGTGTGTGGGGGGGGGGGGGGGGGGTATTAATGCCATCAAGGGGGAGCTTGGGAAGTGAGCTAGGTGATGGGATTAATACAACCGGTTAATACGTTAGTTAATATTGTTAGTTAGTAGTTAGTACGGAAATAGTGGTGTATTTTCTGGTATGGGTGGCATTGGTGGCACCAATGCCAATATGACCTGTATGGACACCTGAAATTTCAAGGCTTAGAGCTCGCGTCTTCTGTTTTGGTTGTTGGCGGGCTTTTGTCTGTTGGAGGATTATTCTATTAAAGTTCTTGTGGAGCTGGTCAGCTAGTCAACTGGGGACGCCCGGGAGACGTGAAACCTGCTTCTCATATCATTTATACTGTCCTACTTCTTAAG
Source organism: Paulinella micropora (assembly GCA_019918135.1). Lineage (NCBI taxonomy): Eukaryota > Cercozoa > Imbricatea > Euglyphida > Paulinellidae > Paulinella > Paulinella micropora. The sequence continues at coordinate 112,420 of WBZZ01004974.1, forward strand.
TAAATGTGCAGAGTACTTGAAGGTGGCTTCAAGTTCAAGTGATTGGTGTTCAAGTGTGGAAGTCCTGAACTTTCATTTGGGAAAGTCTTTCTGAGCCCAATGGCTACGCACGGAGTGTACGGCAAATATCATTTTATGTTCTCTTGACTGTGTTCCCCAAAATTCACCGATTTTGCAGTTTTCGGCATATCATGGGAAAAAGGCAGCCGAGAAGGGGAAAATGGCCATTGCTGTAAAAACTTTGATTAAATCGTTTGAAGTCATTCCTGGACGAAATCGAAAGCTAGTTAGTGAAGTCGAAACGTCGTGCAGAGGAGAATCTAACGGATTGGTCAAAAACAGTAAAATGTCAACGGTAGTGGTTTTGGCCGGTCGTTAAAGTGCTCAGTCTGATAAGTGTCCCCAATGATATTAATATTAATAGCTCGTAGAAAGTCAGGCGGTAATACAACCAACTTGACACAATCTTCAGGCGCTAATATAACTTGACATCTTGAGACAACCAGTCTGAGGAATAAAACTGATTGCATTACTGAGCTTCAATCCGGAGAAACTATACTAGCTAGGCTGGAAAAAATATATTTTTTACCTGCTATCCCGGGGGGTGCCAGCCGATGCCTCAGTACAGCGGGTACCGTGGTCCTCCCGATAACGATATTAATAGTTTTTCACACAGCTATTATTTACTGCTGGGCTTGCAACGGCTTGCTCTGTCAATTTCCTTTTTTGCTGTCAACTGACCTTCCTTCAAGTTTTTCTCCATATAATATCATGAGTCTACGATGATGATTTTTTGACTGGCAGTACTGGCACGGTTTCTTTTCAAGTTCACTTGAGAGTCAACTCAAAGATGGCGGGGCCGGCAGAGCCGATAGATTTAGATAGAGAGGTGCCAAGTTTGGGCCCGCAGGGCATGTGTACATGAAGCAGTAGGGAGGGGGGCACCTACGCCAACCACCGCGCTGCCCACCCCGCCTCGCCGCGCTGTCGCGCTGCGAGGCGGGGTCGGCAGCGCGGGGTTGGCGTAGGGTGCCCCTTTGAAGTTTATTACACTTAATTTTCCACAAACACTACAGTTTGAATTTTAAAAAAAATAACTGTTACTAGTGTGAATAACGGAAACATAGTATATATCTATATTTTATAGATTTTTTGCAGCCTTTCTACAACCGATTCTAAGAGAGAGAGAGAGAGAGAGAGAGAGAGAGAGAGAGAGAGAGAGAGAGAGAGAGGGAGAGAGAGAGAGAGAGAGGAGAGAGAGAGAGAGAGAGAGAGAGAGAGAGAGAGAGAGAGAGAGAGAATGAGTGAGTGAGTGTGAGTGTGTGTGAGAGAGAGAGAGAGAGAGAGAGAGGGAGAGAGAGAGAGAGAGAGAGAGAGAGAGAGAGAGAGAAAGAGACTCAGAGAGAGAGAGAGAGAGAGAGAGAGAGAGAGAGAGAGAGAGAGAGAGAGAAAGAGACTCAGAGAGAGAGAGAGAGAGAGAGCTCTATCTATCTATCTATCTATCTATCACAGTGAGGAGTGGGAAGCGACTCTTAGTGTAAGAATCCGACAAAATAATGGCATTGACACAGTGGCGACATGGAGTCATGACTGTCCGATGATGTCACAAAATCACCTGACTTTAAAAATTAAACTCAACGTTTTGCCCGGCTTTGAATGTTGATATAATATTGCTGTGGACATTCAAGTGGCAAACTATCCAACCTTGATCTCAACGTTCTCTATCAATCTAAGTGATACGACAAATCTGAAGCCAGCGTTGGAAAGCTTAGGACAAGAGCTTTCTAACGGTGTGCGCTGCATGTCCGTATCTCAAATATTGATTGAGAAAGATGAGGTCAAAGTTTGAATGTTTTGCCACTTGAATGTCCACAGTAATAATCCCCAGTAACGAGCGCTCACTGGACGAGGGACAGACGCAGTCGACTGATCATATGCTCCTCGTCTCCTACTTTGACTTTGTACCTGCATGAGAGAAGTCATACATGCACGCATACATGCATGCATGCATACATACATACATACATACAATGCACCTGCCAGTCGCTCCCTCGTGTTCAATCTCGACAATTGTGCCAATCTTTCCGCTGAGTTCTGGCTTGTTCAAACTTTCCCAGCCTGCCAGCAGACAGAGCAGACAGACATGTTATTCTCTGTTCTTTCTGTTCTGTCTGTTCTGTCTGTTCTGTCACAGACATGTTCTGTCTGTTCTGTCTGATCTGTCTGTTCTGTCTGTTCTGTCTGTCCTGTCTGTTCTGTCTGTCTGCCTGTCTGTCTGCCTGTCTGTCTGCCTGTCTGTCTGCCTGTCTGTCTGTCTGTCTGTCTGTCCATCTCCCTGTCTTTTCTGTCTGTATGTTCTGTTCTGGTCTTTTTGTGTCTGTCTGTTTCTGTCTGTTTCTGTTTATTTCATGTGTATGTTCTGTCTGTCGTTAGCTCAAGCTCAACAACGGCGCCAATCTTTCCGCTGACCTCTGGGTTGTTTATTACTGTGGACATTCAAGTGGCAAAACATTCAAACTTTGACCTCATCTTTCTCAATCAATATTTGATATATGGAAATGCAGCGCACACCGTTGGAAAG
>WBZZ01004974.1:120000-125000 GCA_019918135.1 Paulinella micropora
TAAACTACCCTAAACTACCCTAAACTACCCTAAACTACCCTAAACTACCCTAAACTACCCTAAACTACCCTAAACTACCCTAAACTACCCTAAACTACCCTAAACTACCCTAAACTACCCTAAACTACCCTAAACTACCCTAAACTACCCTAAACTACCCTAAACTACCCTAAACTACCCTAAACTACCCTAAACTACCCTAAACTACCCTAAACTACCCTAAACTACCCTAAAACTACCCTAAACTACCCTAAACTACCCTAAACTACCCTAAACTACCCTAAACTACCCTAAACTAACCTAAACTAACCTAAACTAACCTAAACTAACCTAAACTAACCTAAACTAACCTAAACTAACCTAAACTAACCTAAACTAACCTAAACTAACCTAAACTAACCTAAACTAACCTAAACTAACCTAAACTAACCTAAACTAACCTAAACTAACCTAAACTAACCTAAACTAACCTAAACTAACCTAAACTAACCTAAACTAACCTAAACTAACCTAAACTAACCTAAACTAACCTAAACTAACCTAAACTAACCTAAACTAACCTAAACTAACCTAAACTAACCTAAACTAACCTAAACTAACCTAAACTAACCTAAACTAACCTAAACTAACCTAAACTAACCTAAACTAACCTAAACTAACCTAAACTAACCTAAACTAACCTAAACTAACCTAAACTAACCTAAACTAACCTAAACTAACCTAAACTAACCTAAACTAACCTAACCTAAACTAACCTAAACTAACCTAAACTAACCTAAACTAACCTAAACTAACCTAAACTAACCTAAACTAACCTAAACTAACCTAAACTAACCTAAACTAACCTAAACTAACCTAAACTAACCTAAACTAACCTAAACTAACCTAAACTAACCTAAGCTAACCTAAGCTAACCTAAAAAAAAACTAACCTAAGCTAACCTAAGCTAACCTAAAGCTAACCTAAGCTAACCTAAGCTAACCTAAGCTAACCTAAGCTAACCTAAGCTAACCTAAGCTAACCTAAGCTAACCTAAGCTAACCTAAGCTAACCTAAGCTAACCTAAGCTAACCTAAGCTAACCTAAGCTAACCTAAGCTAACCTAAGCTAACCTAAGCTAACCTAAGCTAACCTAAGCTAACCTAAGCTAACCTAAGCTAACCTAAGCTAACCTAAGCTAACCTAAGCTAACCTAAGCTAACCTAAGCTAACCTAAGCTAACCTAAGCTAACCTAAGCTAACCTAAGCTAACCTAAGCTAACCTAAGCTAACCTAAGCTAACCTAAGCTAACCTAAGCTAACCTAAGCTAACCTAAGCTAACCTAAGCTAACCTAAGCTAACCTAAGCTAACCTAAGCTAACCTAAGCTAACTAAGCTAACCTAAGCTAACCTAAGCTAACCTAAGCTAACCTAAGCTAACCTGAACTAAGCTAACCTAAGCTAACCTAACTAACCTAAGCTAACCTAACTAACCTAAGCTAACCTAAGAACTAAACCTGAACTAACCTGAACTAACCTGAACTAACCTGAACTAACCTGAACTAACCTGAACTAACCTGAACTAACCTGAACTAACCTGAACTAACCTGAACTAACCTGAACTAACCTGAACTAACCTGAACTAACCTGAACTAACCTGAACTAACCTGAACTAACCTGAACTAACCTGAACTAACCTGAACTAACCTGAACTAACCTGAACTAACCTGAACTAACCTGAACTAACCTGAACTAACCTGAACTAACCTGAACTAACCTGAACTAACCTGAACTAACCTGAACTAACCTGAACTAACCTGAACTAACCTGAACTAACCTGAACTAACCTGAACTAACCTGAACTAACCTGAACTAACCTGAACTAACCTGAACTAACCTAAACTAACCTAAACTAACCTAAACTAACCTAAACTAACCTAAACTAACCTAAACTAACCTAAACTAACCTAAACTAACCTAAACTAGCCTAAACTAGCCTAAACTAGCCTAAACTAGCCTAAACTAGCCTAAAACTAGCCTAAACTAGCCTAAACTAGCCTAAACTAGCCTAAACTAGCCTAAACTAGCCTAAACTAGCCTAAACTAGCCTAAACTAGCCTAAACTAGCCTAAACTAGCCTAAACTAGCCTAAACTAGCCTAAACTAGCCTAAACTAGCCTAAACTACCTAAACTAGCCTAAACTAGCCTAAACTAGCCTAAACTAGCCTAAACTAGCCTAAACTAGCCTAAACTAGCCTAAACTAGCCTAAACTAGCCTAAACTAGCCTAAACTAGCCTAAACTAGCCTAAACTAGCCTAAACTAGCCTAAACTAGCCTAAACTAGCCTAAACTAGCCTAAACTAGCCTAAACTAGCCTAAACTAGCCTAAACTAGCCTAAACTAGCCTAAACTAGCCTAAACTAGCCTAAACTAGCCTAAACTAGCCTAAACTAGCCTAAACTAGCCTAAACTAGCCTAAACTAGCCTAAACTAGCCTAAACTAGCCTAAACTAGCCTAAACTAGCCTAAACTAGCCTAAACTAGCCTAAACTAGCCTAAAACTAGCCTAAACTAGCCTAAACTAGCCTAAAACTAGCCTAAACTAGCCTAAACTAGCCTAAACTAGCCTAAACTAGCCTAAACTAGCCTAAAACTAGCCTAAACTAGCCTAAACTAGCCTAAAACTAGCCTAAACTAGCCTAAACTAGCCTAAACTAGCCTAAACTAGCCTAAACTAGCCTAAACTAGCCTAAACTAGCCTAAACTAGCCTAAACTAGCCTAAACTAGCCTAAACTAGCCTAAACTAGCCTAAACTAGCCTAAACTAGCCTAAACTAGCCTAAACTAGCCTAAACTAGCCTAAACTAGCCTAAACTAGCCTAAACTAGCCTAAACTAGCCTAAACTAACCTAAAACTAAGCCTAAACTAACCTAAACTAACCTAAACTAACCTAAACTAACCTAAACTAACCTAAACTAACCTAAACTAACCTAAACTAACCTAAACTAACCTAAACTAACCTAAACTAACCTAAACTAACCTAAACTAACCTAAACTAACCTAAACTAACCTAAACTAACCTAAACTAACCTAAACTAACCTAAACTAACCTAAACTAACCTAAACTAACCTAAACTAACCTAAACTAACCTAAACTAACCTAAACTAACCTAAACTAACCTAAACTAACCTAAACTAACCTAAACTAACCTAAACTAACCTAAACTAACCTAAACTAACCTAAACTAACCTAAACTAACCTAAACTAACCTAAACTAACCTAAACTAACCTAAACTAACCTAAACTAACCTAAACTAACCTAAACTAACCTAAACTAACCTAAACTAACCTAAACTAACCTAAACTAACCTAAACTAACCTAAACTAACCTAAACTAACCTAAACTAACCTAAACTAACCTAAACTAACCTAAACTAACCTAAACTAACCTAAACTAACCTAAACTAACCTAAACTAACCTAAACTAACCTAAACTAACCTAAACTAACCTAAACTAACCTAAAACTAACCTAAACTAACCTAAACTAACCTAAACTAACCTAAACTAACCTAAACTAACCTAAACTAACCTAAACTAACCTAAACTAACCTAAACTAACCTAAACTAACCTAAACTAACCTAAACTAACCTAAACTAACCTAAACTAACCTAAACTAACCTAAACTAACCTAAACTAACCTAAACTAACCTAAACTAACCTAAACTAACCTAAACTAACCTAAACTAACCTAAACTAACCTAAACTAACCTAAGCTAACCTAAGCTAACCTAAGCTAACCTAAGCTAACCTAAGCTAACCTAAGCTAACCTAAGCTAACCTAAACTAACCTAAACTAACCTAAACTAACCTAAACTAACCTAAACTAACCTAAACTAACCTAAACTAACCTAAACTAACCTAAACTAACCTAAACTAACCTAAACTAACCTAAACTAACCTAAACTAACCTAAACTAACCTAAACTAACCTAAACTAACCTAAACTAACCTAAACTAACCTAAACTAACCTAAACTAACCTAAACTAACCTAAACTAACCTAAACTAACCTAAACTAACCTAAACTAACCTAAACTAACCTAAACTAACCTAAACTAACCTAAACTAACCTAAACTAACCTAAACTAACCTAAACTAACCTAAACTAACCTAAACTAACCTAAACTAACCTAAACTAACCTAAACTAACCTAAACTAACCTAAACTAACCTAAACTAACCTAAACTAACCTAAACTAACCTAAACTAACCTAAACTAAACTAAACTAAACTAAACTAAACTAAACTAAACTAAACTAAACTAAACTTAACTTAACTTAACTTAACTTAACTTAACTTAACTTAACGTAACGTAACGTAACGTAACGTAACGTAACGTAACGTAACGTAACTTAACTAACTAACTAACTAACTAACTAACTAACTAACTAACTAACTAACTAACTAACTAACTAACTAACTAACTAACTACTACTACTACTACTACTACTACTACTACTACTACTACTACTACTACTACTACTACTACTACTACTACTACTACTACTACTACTACTACTACTACTACTACTACTACTACTACTACTACTACTACTACTGGGCCTAGGCCTTCGATTTGATGAAGTTAATTTAACTTAACTTCTGGTCATCCATACAAATCTACTACTACTACCACTACTACTACTTCTACTACTTCTACTAATACTTCTGCTGCTGCTGCTACTGCCGCTGCTGCTACCTGTACTACTATGGCTGGCAGCAGCAGCAGCAGCAGCAGCTTCTGCTGCTGCTGCTACAAGGAAGCAAACAAGCAAACAAAGTAAACCAACAAACCATCCAACCAACCAACAAACAAACAAACAAATAAACAAATAATAATTAAAAGGAACACACAAACAAACAAACAAACAAACAAACAAACAAACAAAAACACGCCGCTCACGATTTCTCTCCCCTTCGTTTTGATGCAATAGAAAGAATCCGATGTAGACAACGA